>JAWZYV010004777.1:0-12103 GCA_038373885.1 Cheiracanthium punctorium | reverse complement strand
TTTCCTCATTTCCTTTATGTAAAAAACAAACGCTGTATAATAAATCTAAACTTTTATGCAGTAATAAAGGTTTACTTGATAATTTGGTGTGAAATGACTAAAATTTATTCAAAACTCAATAAAAAAATGTTATTTTAAAATTAGTATAATATTTTATAAGAAATGCAATGCAAACATGTATAAAATAACAATAAAAACAATTTTATGCTTGAATTCTCTTCACTAATAATGCAGATAACATAAATAAATGCAATTCTAAAAATATAAAATACCTTATCAAGAAAGAATAATATATTTTATTCTTCAGAGGGTGCTTAGTAAATCAAATAGTAATACAAAAATTTTAAATTCATTAACATGCTAATTTCTTTTTATCAATTTATAGCAGTATTTCTCGATGTCTATGATAAGGTCGGAAGTGTACACGGAGCATTTTGCTGTATTCAAAATACATGTTTATAGTATATATTTTTTTGTTTCATACTACAAAATGCTCATAATATGTAACTGCGCAATGTGCATATGGATTTTTCGAAGAATATTACTGTTGGGTACAGTGTGCAGGTATAATGTTGATTTTAGGCTTGGTCAACAACAAATTTAAATTAATTACTCTTCTAAAATTCTATTGCCCACAGATGTCTCCGGTTGTGATTAGCTCAGAACTACTATCATTTATTTCTTCTTCATAAGTAATGTACCAGATTTCATCGGGGGGCAATTTACAAATATCTGTGATTGACTTATTTGAATCGTCCGATAAGGATTTATTTTTAATCAATTGTCTGTTGTTAGAAATCTCTTAGACTGCACCATCTACATGTTGCTAGATATGTTTATACAATTTTTTACTGAAATGGTCTCTAAAAATTGCAGAGTGTAGAAAGAATTCAAGCATGTGTCTTGATGTCACTTCCTCTCACATGTTCCCTCTTTGTAAAAAGGTTTTAAAATAAACAAATAAACCCTTCTGAAGCACACACGTTCATTGCTAACAGAAGAAACAAGCAGCTATCTGAGCTGAAATCAGAGGAATGCATCGCTAACTAATCAGATAAAAGGTTGAGAGAGCTGACGACTTCCAGTTACGTGCCATCATGCCCTTTATCCTTCAAAAATAAGTAACATACAGTTAATGTCTATGGCATACTTATGCATAGCAGATACAAGCACTGAATGTATTAAAACCTGATAAACCAACACCAGCAACCCATACATGTGATACCCTGATTTCTGATATCATTATATGCCAAAGGCCGTATTCGTAAACGCCAAACGAGTTGCACTCGTGCAATGAGTTTCTATCTAAGGTGTTCGTAAAGGAAGCTTACTGCTTTCAGTTTAAAAACTAGAGTGTTCGTATACAAAACTGGGTGCAATTAGTTTCAAACGAAGTAAACTGAGAACGAATTAGGTTCGT
Source organism: Cheiracanthium punctorium (assembly GCA_038373885.1). NCBI lineage: Eukaryota > Metazoa > Arthropoda > Arachnida > Araneae > Cheiracanthiidae > Cheiracanthium > Cheiracanthium punctorium. The sequence goes on along the minus strand of JAWZYV010004777.1, from coordinate 10,683 downwards.
TGAGTTTTACTTTCTGTGCGTTGTTTTTGTTTAGAAATGGCGTCCGTTGTTATGGAATAGTATGATGTTATGAAAAGTATTTTACGTTTGCTGAAGCTGCAAATATTAATTTTTCGAGGAGGAAATTGAAGCATACGTTAGAAACTGCTACGAAGGTACTACTTTTTCAAAGGTAATCATTTTCTTGTATTTTTCATTTTAGTTAATTCAAAAATGCATGTTTTAGTGTCGAGATTGAAGTTGATTTAAACCGGTATTTGCGAAATTTGAATTTCTCTTGCTAAATACTTTTGAAAGAATGATGTTTAAGTTGAAATTTCTAAATTTTGATCAGTGCACTTCAATTAGGGCCACACTTTCTTTTAAAAATCATGTTGATTTTATATTGAGTATGTGCTAAAAACTCTCCTCAGCAAAGTTAACGTATTCGCGAATTGTAAACAAAAACGTCTCCTAGGCGACGAAACTCAATAAACTGAAGTTGTTCGTAAAGGCAAAAGAAACTGATAACCACTGACAGCACTCAACACACGCATTCCAGTTTTCTTACGAAAACTCGTGCAACGAGTTTGTCGAATACGAATGCAGCCAAAGTCACTTTTTTAGAACACTGAGGATCCGGTCCTTACGGATCCGGTTCTCTGAAGAACGGATTCCTTCGGACCCAGTCCTTTTGTATCCGCTTCAATCAAAGCTAAATGATCCGCCATACTTGACCAACTCAGTTACTTCATTTCGGCCAATCCTGAAGATAGCTAATACCACCTCCTGGTATTCATATCTCTCTGCTGCCAGTTTGAGGCCGTGAAATAATACCTCCTGATTATAACCAAGGTAGGTAAAAGCGACATCCAATTGGAAAAAAGCAGGAATGGCGCAATAAGGTTAAGGCTTTATAAGACCGCGATAATACGCTTCTCACATACGGTTTGTTTTCTACTGGAATCAGTTATTATTAGTGAATTTTCTGATTTTTCTTCAGTAATATTGAATAAGTATATTTTTCATATATATATATATATATATATATATATTCTAAATTGTATTTGGCTTATAAACTTTCCTTTAATTTGCATTTCTAATTTGCACAAAAGAAAGCTCGCATAATTATTTGAAAATTGGGCCCAAAAATTATCGCTTTTAGTTATGTATTTTTGCGTATAATTGCAAGTACAGGCATAAGATATTTTTGTGATTAATTAATGTAACTTCAGTTTTGTGAATAATTAATGTATTCTTCGGCAAAATTTATATGTTTGTTTAATACTTGTTTCTCCAATTTTCACGCGGGATATTAAACTAGAGGGAAAATAAATGAATTAATCCTAAAAAATGAACCAGAAAAGTCCCAACTGCTTTCAAATGCCTGTGCATAAGATCTCCTTATCAAGGGTTAAATGAAAAGGTAAGTGGCAGGAAATGAGCGATTGCTTTATTCTCGCACTAATGATGGTAAGCCATACTTGTCGAATTCGGTTTGCGAATCCACTCTCATAGGTGCAAAAGTTTGCTCTTTGAGTGTTAATTATTTTACACCCATCTACGAAACTTCATGATGTTCTCACAATTTCAGCAACATAATTTTTCACCCATTTAAGAGTACGTAAGGATATAAATACGCAAATTTACGAGCATATCACATTAGTGTTTTTAAAAGTAGTTTTCCACAATCCAGTTGCTCGTCGCAATGCTGTGAATATGTTTCTTAAAGTAATAAATGTTTTCTAAAATATTTAAAATATTAATTTATATATTCATCAGAGACAAAATTTTGTATTAACAAATAAAAAATAAAATGCCTGTAAAATTCTACACATTGAACTCTTCACATTTTTGTAGAAATGTAAAGATAGTTTGAATTAAAAAGTAAATATTGAAATAAATACCACAAACGCCATTATTAATATTTGCAAGCAAACATTTTCCATACTTTGCATGCAAGCCTGGATACATGTAACGGAACCCAGCGAATCGTGCAGAATTTTAATTACGGCCCTTTGTATGGTCTCTTGTTCCCTTGTTTGGTCATCTTACATATCTATTTAATATTAGAACTTGCATAAAACTTGGTAATTGCTAGTTTATGGATCCCGGAAATATTGCAAATGCGTTTGCGTATAGCTAAATTAAGCTGTAATTCATAAATTTGACTCCAGTTAATTGAATTAAGGAAATTTTTGTAAAAGAAAAGTAAAATACGGTATAAGAAAAATTGTTAAATGGCATAAATATTAGGAAAATTAGTAAACGCAATGTGTGTTAGAATTATAAACAAAAATATATTAAATACATCTATACATTAATGTTTTATGACGCATAACCATTAATTGAAGCATTTCAATAATAAGAACCAATTTCTTTTTTTTCAAATTTAAATGGCTGACTCGGCACTGACTGGGGAACAAGCCCCAAAATCTTAATTCGACGCGTAATGGAATATGCTTCACCTATTTGGAGTCTACTTCTGTTTCTACGCCGGAGAGACGCAATAAAATACAAGCCAAAGCCACGAGCTCCACATGTGAGCTCCTTGCTATCCCAGAAGCACTAAATCAGTACATGAATCTCCGAGAAGCTGAAAGAGTTCAGGGATTAATTATTTTTGGCGACTCTAAACCTGCACTTTAGATAATCATAAAGGGTTAATCCGTGCTGGTACAAAAAATAAACAGTTCGCTGGACCAATTACTAAACCTGAACAAGAAATGTCTCATTCAGAGGATCCCATCACATGTAATGTAAATGCGGAATCTGCGAATTAATTGCAGACAGAGTCATTGCAAAGAACTTAAGCAGACTCGGAACGAAACATTATAGAGGAACGAAAATCCGTGGAGATTGAACCAGAACTTACCAGACTTGAAGAAATTGTCCTGAATCACAGAAACTGAACCCTCAACATATTTTTGCTTGTCCTGCCATTCTGGCGAAACTACAAACAATAAACATCAATCCCAGTGTTGACCATTATGGGTCTAACTGCCTCGATATCGCCAAGGTTGTGTGGACTACCTTTGGTCCACTTTAGGGCCCATCGTGAATACGGAATTTTTGTATTTTTTGTAGACTTTTACTGATGGGCTGGGTTTGCAGGTATAATGTTGATTTTAGGGTTCGTCTAAAACAAATTTAAATTATAATTCTCTTCTAAAATTCTATTGCCCACATATGTTTCCAGAAGTAATCTTCTCAGAACTACTATCATTTATTTCTTCTTCATCAGTAATGCACCAGTTTTCATCAAGGGGCAATTGAGAAAAATCTGTGATTGACCTATTCCAATCATCTGATAGAGAATCTTTTTAAAAATCATTCTTGTCTATATTTAGAAATTTCTTAGACTGCACCATCTACATTGTTGATACTTATATTTATACAAATTTTTACTAAAATGGTCTCTAAATATTGCAGAGAGTAGAAAGGAAATACAGCATGCAACTTGATGTCACTCCTATTCACATGTTCACTTTGTGTAAAAAGGAAGTAAATAAATCAATAACTAAACCCTTCTAAAGCACGCACGTTCATTGGTAACAGAAGAAACATACAGCTATTTTATACCAAATCAGAGGAATACCACACTAACTAACCAGGAGGTGTCAGATAAGACAACTTACCCTTACCTCATTCCTCCACTCCCATAAAACTATGTCCAGTCCTGCACCCTTCAAAAAATAGTAACATACCATCAATGCCTTTGATAGACTTATGCTTAGCAGATATAAGCACTGAATGTATTAAAATCTCATAAAACAACACATACCTGTGATACCCCTGATTCCGTAGGTACATGCCAATTTTCTTTTTTTGGAACATTGTATTTTTATACAAGATTGAGAAAAAAATATCTTGAAAAATATTTGAATTTCTTTGATTATCTCTTTGAATTTATTCTTTAGTAATACAATAGAGGAACTTTGGGGGTGAATTGAATTTTTGGGAATTTTATAGAATTTTTTTCTTGTGTACTGTGAAAATAGTAAAACAAGTCGATTTTTAGAAATTTTTCTGGGCTGAATTTTTTAAGTTTAAAAAGTAAATAATGTATCAAAAAATCAATCAGACTTTCAGTAATCCGTTGTATTTTTTTCAAACTGACGGATACAAAAGTTTAGTTAATTTTCTTTTTTTTAAACATGATGTTCCATAATAGGAACATTGGCATGTAAAAGGGTTAATTTATTTGCATAATTAAAGAGAAAACAAGCAAAAAATTAATTCGAAAAATCTTAGAAATATTTTGCTTACAGTTCTTGTGTACAAAGTCCAATGTTGAAATGGATAACGTCACACCAGATCTGATTGACATTACATAACAGCCAGAGATGGAATGTGCAATGAGTTGTACGGGAATAAAAATTGAGCAAATGACTTTCAAATGAGCTGGTTAAATGGCAGTCAGAATAAAAGAATATGTAACAATGTACATACAGCGTATATACAAAATACATGTTAAATTCAGAAATGCAGTGGGCGGTATTTAGAAGTTTCTCGAGATTTCCTAGCTATAGATGCTTTTGCTGAGAAAATTTAATGAAAAAGCTAATGTAGCCCTAGATATATGCCGGCTACATGAAAGAGATCATAAATTCCAGAACTTTTAAGTCAAGCCTAAGCATATAAAAATTAGGCTATTCGACCACAACGAAACAAGACTATTCAACGTCTATAAACATATACATAAAGTTAGTCAACTAATCAGCACACACATTTGTGGTGACATGAGCTGCTTTCCTTTAGCATTGCGGAAAAGTCATTAATGAAGTCAGAATTTTAAAGTTCGTATGCTAGATATTTAGGTAAACTTTTAACAGAATAATAATAAGTGCATAATTAATAATATCCTAAAGATTTGAAAATCAAAACACATTTATCCATTTTGAAAAAAGGGTTTTGATAAATTTGTATTACTATATTAAGTTTGGTATTACATTATTAATATGAAACATCGTTTTGAAATACTTCTTATTCACACCTTTCACTGAAAAGGAATAATAAGAATAAAATAATTAAATAAAAAATAATGTTTTAAAGTTTGAATATTAAATTCCAAGGGCAAAATTGCACTTTAAGTAGATTTTCATGAGTATTAGTACTTACTTATTTAATACATGCACAGAGGGATATTTTTATGAACACGATGAACTTGATTTCCAACATAAATATTTTGTACACCGTAGTAACTAAATAATTTTCGTAATACTTATTTAGAATCGAGAGCAATGATCTTCAGTTGCGTACCTTTTGTAACACAGAACCGTTGGAGTGAAAGACGTTAAAAAATAATATCTTCTTGACATCATATGAAAGATTGCACTTTAGCAGAATGCTTGCACAAAAACATTATAATTAAAAACATAACGATAGTTTATTACAATCTTTTTTCTACGTTATTTTATTCGTATGTCTAAAATGTCTATTTCTTTTTCAGGATATGTGCTGTCTTATGTGTAAAATAAATAGCTATGTTTCATGCTTAAGTATCTAAAGTCGATCGTTCTTACAGGTTTGGCTTTTTAAAAGAATCAGTAAACTAAGTCCGAAAAAGTAAGGAAAATAATTTTAAATAATATTAGCATTCCCTCTGAAAAATAAACAAAATCGATATTTAAACTGACATTACTTCCGAAACTCTGAGAACTTGCGCCATATCCCAAGGGTAAAATTTGAGGGTGGTGGGGTGAGGGAATTTGGATACAGGAAAATATCGGACATGACCTTCTACTTTATTTTTCACTTAAAAATAAAAGGGATAATAATAATAATTTAATTCAGAATAAAAGAGCTAAATACGAAGTAAAACAAATTGGTGAAGAGTGTTCAATTTTTTCCATGAAAAATGTACATAATTTTGTAAAAGGAGCACAAAGAAATTTTATTCAGGAAAACATTTTTTTAATTTTTAGTGATACGCCATACTTTTGAAGCAATTAAAACTCAAATATTATCTGTATTAGTCTGAACTTCGCAACATCTTTTAACATTAGACCTGATACATGGTTTCCGCATTTGTTTCTAATGAATAACAACGTTATCATCCGCAGAGTCTAATGAAATATATCCATGATTGTAACAAATACCGTTACTTTAACGTGACACTTTGATGTTTCATGATATTACCAGTAGTTAGCATGGAATGTTTTGTGAGAACAGAAAGTTTATGTTTGAAACGAAAAACAATAAATTTGCATACAGAGAAGATGAACTAGAATGTACTTTCTGTGAAATTCCTATACCATTATACAGTAAACATGCTAAATAACATCAAAAAAGACGAAAAAAATAATGGTATTTTTTGCTTTATAAAAACATTCAAGAATATGGAATGTACTGCAATTTTGTAGGGTTATATGGGGGAATTATGGGTCAAAAAACAACAGCATCTTAATATTTTCTAAAGTACGAAAAATAAAATGATTTAATTTGGGATAAAGCAAGTCTAAATAATTTAGAAATTATTCAAATAGGCAATTTATCTGAAATTTAAGTTTTATTAATTTCATTTAAAATTGTTGTTTGGGCAATTATGAGTCAATTTAGGCGAATGTGGGTCACATAGGGAGTAAATATAGTCACCCCTTTTTTAAAGCAACGCATTTCAAAAGTAAGTAATATTCTAAATTATCATTATTTAACACATAGACAGCTTGTTTATTGATCTAATGTGTTCTATTTAAGAAAATATTTAATTTGAATAATAAGAATATTTTTGCAGAAAGAATTGGGGACAAATCAGCTTTGTGTCCTCGATTTTGAAACAAAAATTGGGGGCATTTAATAAATTCAGTGCTTCTTTTAAAGTAGCTTCTATTTATACAACTGGTGCATTATTAATATTCATTAAATAAAAGAAACATCATTCATTTCTTTTTAAATTGGGAATAAATAATCTATATTATTAAAATCTGTGCGCGTCTGTCTGTCTGTCTGTCTGTCTGTAACATCATCTCCTCCGAAACGACGGAGAGTTGAGTTTCGAACAAGATATTCGCGGATTCGGAAAATTCCGAGGAAGGTCTTCCGCTAATTTAAATTTCGAAATTTGAATTATTTTAGGAGATATTGGTAAAATACCCGTCAAAAACACTAATTTTTGATCTCCGTAATTGTAACCCCTGTAGTCAAAAAAGTGAGAAATAAGCATCGAGGTTGCCATGTTTGGCTATTTTATTAAATTATTTAGACTCCTGCAGTAAAAATAAAAGAATAATGATTTTTTTTTCTCTTTAGATTATTTACAAAGTTATTTTTTAATTAAAGTATTGCGTGTGTGTGAAATCAGAGCAGGAATTCAATGTTTTTTATGTTTAAAAGAATAAGGGAGTGGGAGATTTCCGAGACTAATATGTATATTTTTTTAGTTTGGAGGGAAAAAAATGGCTGATTTGGCGATTTTGAGAAAGTAGTAGGTTCTACCGATTTGCACAGTTTTAAGCTTGGCGCAATTTACTGAGAGCGTACCGAAATAGTATTTTTAAAAACAAGTGTAGGTTTTATTATTAATTTAGCAGTTAGTTAATTTTTATTAATTTAGCAGTTATTAGTGCAGAAATAATGCAGTTATTAAGGCGAATTTAAACAATCTAACTTGAGAATTTTCACCAAATTAAGTAAATTGATTAAAGTAAGGGGAAATTCCGCCAAATTTAAGGTCATTAAGGTACGAAATTCTCGCATTTAAGGTACGAAATTCTCGCATTTTGTACATCATAGTTAACGATAAATAAGATACATTAACACATAGCTAATAATTTAAAATACTGCTCCTTTTCAAGTGGATGCCTGTTGTACTTTGGCGATCAAACCATATGAGTGATAGATTACAATTTCCCATTTTGGCTGCCGTTATTTCAATGCTTCGAATGATTCCTTGAAAAAAATCTCGCAATATGGTGTATGTTGGCACTTTGGCGATCGAATGTGTAATAAATCATTGATTCTTATTCGTTAAAGCACAGTGCTACGGAAATTTCTTTTTCTGGTAACTGTTAGAATGACATATAACTAATACTGTCTAATAAAGTTTTTGCTTAACAAATTAAAATGTATGTTGATTCCTACTTTACCTTTCTTAGCAAAGCTGGCGATAAATATTCAAATATAGTGTAACGCTGTGTTTAATAGAGTGTGTTCTCGCGTTTGTGCTGCTAATTACATTCCACGATTGGAATGAGTCCATATTATGAGCGTATTCTTGGATATTTTTTTTTAATCCCACCAAACAAGGTATAATAAAATCGTAATTATTTCCTTTTTTCTTTGCTTATGGAGGTGAATAAGAATGGTTTTTCAGCCCGGGAAAAATTGTGGGTATTGTAAGAATTGAAAGTAAATTTTTTAATTGGTTGTGATTCATTTTAGCTATTTACCATCAATTTGTGGCGTTAATTACACCAATATGGCAGTTCTAGTAAAGTAAACATGAACAATTCATTTTATGTTCTATTTTAAAGATTGCTACAGTAATCGTAGAAACGGAATCCATTGTTGCCCCTTAAGTTGTTAATCATAACAATAAGTGAAATCATTAATATCTACATCTCTTAAAACTCGAAAAATGAAAAGGCATTAAATATGAAAAAATAGAACATTAACATATATGCGCTTCTTTAAAAATAATCGAAGTTTTCATGCAATCTATTATATAAATGTGAAAGTATGTTTGTTTGTTTGTTCGTCCGGTTTCTCTAAATTTTTACATTTTTCGCAATTTTGAGGGTAGAAAGCTACTCAAATAACCGATTTCAGCACATTCGTGAGCATAGTTAACAAAGTTATATTTATTTATTTATTACTTTCAATAATTCAAGTGAGACTGACGTCATTTTTATGTCACTGTTTAAATGCATTAAAAATCCTGGTTAACATGTTTTGACAAAAAATTACACCACGAGCGAAATAATGAACTTCCATCCAGATTATCAGATGCTGTAGAAAATAAAATAACGTGTTTTTTCTTTTTTTTTCTTCTTTCACTAATTCACGTTAGATATCGCAACTGAGAATGATGTCATTTTGACCTCATGAAAATGAGTTAGAAATATAATTACATTAAAAGGATTTGACGCAAAAATTACTATTATAAAAATTCAAAGTATTTTGTTTACCCTTAGCGTGTTACACTCAGCGATTTTTGAGCTCGGTGATTTTTCAGAAACCATAATAACGAAAGGAAACTTGCATTTTTTTAAATCGTTGGAAATTCAAATGTCGGCACAAGATGCAAAATACTAATTAACATAATTCATAGTATTCGCTACCGGTTTGACGACGGTCGTTGTATGTATTCCCAAAAATCGTGCAAAATGTTGCCAAATTTGGACGACTTTTGGCGGTATATTATCTATATTAGATATACTCTTTTTTTGTTAAATTTTAGAAACTTAACAAGCTCTTGCAGAAAAGTTACATCATTAGAAAAATGGATACGGAAATTATTTGAAATACCGATTAGCTAGGAATAATCCCAATATCTCTCAAATTAACTTTAATAAAGTTCTGTTGCAAGCGAGAGTTTTTCAACGTCGTATGTTTCAGTATTACTCCGTTTGAAAACTGCTGCGCGAAATGACTAAATTCGACTACCCTGGTCAGAACGTGATGTCATAAATTAAAAGTTGTCTGAAATTCGTAAACTCTGCAACACAATTTAACGCCCTATTCTCAATTTGAGCGATTCTAAATAGTTCTTCGAGATTACACAGTTTGATGTTTTCACGAGTCTGAACCATGGTGGATTTAAAATTTAAATTGGTACAGCTTGGATGTTTTCCACCACTGCGAGATGAAATATTTTGCTGTGCTAAATACGCCAATCAGACAAGAATTATGCTTAAAAATATATGGAGATCTGTTTTAATGGCAATGCATAAATTTCACAGAATCACCAAAAAGTAGAAAGGCATCATTGATTTAAAATATCTAATCTGTTTCTTTAAATTTAGCATTAAAGACTGAGAAACGAAGATAGATAATATTAATATAAGTAATAGATAGTATTCTCATTTTTATCTCTGGTAGTAATAGTAGATTTGTTTGGATAATATGGATTAAAGAACGGTATATACCACGTTAATAACTATTTCATGAAATTAAAAGTGTTATATACATTATTTTTCAACGATCGTCTTAAAACTAACAAAACCATAATATTACGTTGCGTAATATATTCCACAGTAGTTTCAACAAAAGGACTACTTGAACTTTTTGACATTTTGCTTTTGCATAGATAGTTACGATTAGATTTTAGTAAAATATTCGTTTCCTACCGTGTGAAGAACGGGCACGCAGCTAGTTATTTTAATTAAATGCCGTCTCCAATTGTTGTTTTACATTTTGGGGACAGATTGAAAAAAAGTTCTGAAATGGAGGAAGTTCAGTGACCGTAATCATAATACGCAGCAAAGTAATCGTGCTGGTCACGAACAGTATCAATTGCTTTTATCACCTTCTAAGGATCTTCTAAGGAGGATTTTTTTTTGCTACTTTATTATTGCACCTTCTTCAGTCTTATTTTCATTCTCCATTACACAGTCTTTATCACTAAACAGTTCCAAATTAGCTCGTTTTTATTTGGGGGGCTTTGTATAGCTCCTACTTGAAGTATAGAATAATATTAAAATAAAACAGTTATAGTAAATAGCGTAGACACGTTTATAAAACATCAGCTCTTCATTAAATTTT
>JAWZYV010004776.1:0-11076 GCA_038373885.1 Cheiracanthium punctorium | reverse complement strand
TAAAATTAACGTATTCGCGAATTGTAAAACAAACACGTCTCCTTTGCGACGAAACTGATAACCACTAACAGCACGAAACACACCTATTTCAGCTTTCTTATGAAAACTCGTGCGACTAATTTGTCGTTTACGAATGCACCCACAAACAGCATTACATAACTGCGTGGGAATCGAACCCACGACCGTAACGCTTAGGCGATTAGTGAAAAGTAGGTCACCCCCTTAACCCTTAATTGAAGGAATTTTAACAAATTTATGCCTAGTGTCCCTTTTATGGGAAGGCATTTTTGCTATCAATCGAAAACGTTATTTTTTTTTCCTAGCCTTTATTCACTTGTATTGAACCTCAATTCCACAAAACATTTTAACATGACCAAGTAGAAAGCTGACTTTTGAAGTTTTATGCAGTGATTTCAAAAGAAATCGTCTCTTTTGAAGCAGCTGACATCAGAAATTTATCTATCATTGCTGGTATTAGCAAGTCGCAAAAATATCTAGTCACAAATGGGTTAAGAATTGTCACTTTTAAAAATTAACGACACAAATTTTATCTTAATGTAGTTTTTTTCTACCTTATTTGGAGCATTATATTTTCCATTTGCATTGTCTAGTTATAAAAGAATTAAAGCATATTATACAATTTTTGGGACACCTTGTATTTCTTCCCCTATTTTGATAACACTTTTTGAATACTGATCAAGTTAGACGGTTTCCATCACGGTAATCCGCATCTGAATCTTCAGCAGCTTGCTTCACAAAAAGCTACCTTAGTCCAATATTTCAACTAGCATTTGAATTAAACAGAATTTGTTGATTTCATTTGAAGGAAATTGCTCTTGTGGTCATAGTCTGATCGTTCACTAAAACTCTTTAAGAAATCACCATCACAAGTTTGCAACAGTAATATAAGATAAAACAAATGGACGAACTAAGGTATTTCTTGCACAAAAAGAGAACAATTTTCGATTTAAACTCACTGATTAATAAATTAAAGCTATTAAACTGAACTTCTGTAGTGCAACATCCCAAATGAGGCCCGACACCTGAGCAGCCTATCCAAGCCTTCGCGACCATGGGCTCTGGAACACATACACCGATCGTATAATCTTGCCAGATCGGATCATCTGAGCTTCTAGTTATTAATTCTATAAGCTAGTTTGGCTCTCTTTTATCGATCCACTCAAGGGATTCTGTTCTCGTGCCCATGGATAGACGAAACTCCATGGAAACAGGTGTCTTTGCCGCCGAAGCGGTTGGATTTCTGCCCTTTGCTCCCCAATTTCGAATCAACTCCGGATGAGTGACCAACCACCACCTTAAATGGGCACCTCCCGAGTTATCATTTGGACATGGAGGACATTAAAATGACAACGGATTTTGCGTGCACCAGCTCCTATTAGTGTACACTGTCCCTCAGCAGTCTAGCCGAGAGAGGAATAATCCTTCCAATTACTTGTCAAGTCGGATTGTGCTTCACTTTCACGAACTCAAGGTATGAATGAGTGAAATAAACTAAAACTGTCTCGTGAAATTTCGATGAGCCGGTTAACAAAAATCGGGACCTACAGAAACCTGTCTCGTGGATTCCTGTTAGAATATTTTTTTATTCTTTGAGACTAAGCTTGAAGAGGGGTGGATCCTTGTCTAACTGACATATTACCAAAACAGGAAACGATCAGTTGAAGTCCATGAAATAGCTAGAGATCTCCTTCAACTCTCTCTTACATATGTACTATTAAACATGTTTCCGATCAAAATATAAATAAAACCGATCTCTCCCACTAATTTTATTCATGGAAGAGGGTTTGCGCCTGCGGAAATCTGGACACTCGTCGATGTCGTCTGCTATGCGAAGTGCGAGCATGAATTGTATAACTGAAACTGGGTACATTCGTAAACGACAAACTCGTTGCACGAGTTTTCGTAAGAAAACTGGAATGCGTGTGTTTAGTGCTGTTAGTGTTTATCAGTTTCTTTAGACTTCACGAACAACTTCATTTTATTTAGTTTCGTCGCCTAGGAGATGTGTTTGTTTACAATTCGCGAATGAGTTAATTTTGATGAGGATAGTTTTTAGTACATACTCAATATAAAATCAACAGAATTTTGTAGTGGACAGATCAAACTTTAGAAATTTCAACTTACACTTCTTCTCTGCTCAAATTTAGCAAGAGATGTTCAAATTTCGGTAATAACTGTTTAAATCAACTTCAATCTCAACACTAAAACATGCATTTTTGAATTTACTAAAATCAAAAATACAAGAAAATGATTACCTTTGAAAAATTATGTACCTTCGTAGCAGTTTCTAACGTATGCATGAATTTCCTTCCCGAAAAAATAATATTTGCAGTTTCAGTAAACGTAAAATACTTTTCATAACAACAGACGCCATTTCTAAACAATGAAACAAGTAATCTTTTCAACAAACTCAACAAACCTAATCCGAGCTCAGTTTATCTCGTTTGAAACTAATCGCACTCGGTTTTGTATACAAACACTCTAGTTTATAAACTGAATGAACTCAGTTGCCTGTAGGAACACCTTATATGGAAACTCGTTGCAGGAGTGTAATTCGTTTGACGTTTACGAATGCGACCACTGATAATGATAGACCGGGATAGAGTATTTTCACGTGACGTCACTAAATTTTTTTAGGTCAACTCTGATATTTAGGTATACAAAACTACGTTTTCGGCCAATGACCACTCTTAAATGAATGGATGTTTGACCAAAAAATGTTGATTGCTAAGGTGTGACGTATTGATAGTGACGTAGGTGAAACAGTTCCATATGTATATACCGTATGGGCCCGAACAGAACGCGACCTCGAATAGAACGCTACCCCGAAAATTTTCTTCAAAATAATTAGAGAAATGCTGTGTTTAGACCTCGAATTTCACGCGAGTCAGATTTTTACGGGAAATGATCAGTCAAAAAACATCGCGCTATATTCTGGCCAATACGGTTGGATTGTTCCTTGTTCACTAGAAAAATAGTTTAGTGACGTCACGTAGAATACGCCTATTGGTTGCTTATGCATAGCAGCCCATAAAAGCCTATTGTGTAGTTTTGTCTACTAAAAGTGTGACATCACGTGGGACAAATTCATAAGGTAAACAGAAAATTTTTGTAATGTGCAACTTCAGTGACATATCTTCCACTATCCCTTTCACATGAAGATAAATTTTTGGAATAGTTTTGCTTTCATCAGTAAGCATCTCTCAATTCTAAAAGAAGTAACGGCCGCTGACGCCACCGCTGTCAAGAGCTTGTTCGGCTATCTCCTCCTAAATCGTGGGGATTTGAGTTTCGACTAAGATGTCCACGGATTCGGAAAATTTCCCGGAACCTTATAAACTGACTTAAATTTCGAAAATCGAATTATTTTAGAAGATATTAATATAAAACTGAAAAATTAAACATAATGATTGCCATCTTTGGCAAATTTTCGCCAGTATAAAAATATTTATTCCTTTGCAACAAAGCAATTCCAAGTATGTAGAATCGCGTGATATTGACAAACATGAAGTAGAATTACACCCATTTTACGCCAAATTAAAAAGTACATGAAACAAATAACTCTTAGTGTGTTGCACAAAGTTGGAAATTTTCAAATAGTAAGTTCGCTCAAACAATAGGGGATTACAATTAGCGTTATTCGTTTTTGGAAAACAGAATAACTAATTGTAAATGATTTTGAAAGTGCCATCTTGGCATATTAGGTACGATCTGGCAGAATGGTATCTCTCCAAGCAAGGTGAATGTAAACCGCGATTACTGAAATAGTAGAACCCAGTATACTGAAAATGAAAAGTAATTAAAAGGCAGATTATTTTAAAGCCGGTTCGGTCCAGCTGGAATATTTGCTACCATTAGAAATATATGGCGGCATTAACTATGTCATTATAGTAGTTATAGTACACTTTGGATATTTGCCAGCGAGGCGAGATGATATAATTCGTGGTGCTAAATACGTCAATCTGCAAAAGATTATGTATATGAAAATATGGATAAGTCTTTTCCCGGTAACCTTACAAGAGCAGTAATTATAGGTTGTGAGCATGTGTAAATCGCCAAATAACGAAAGTCGCCATTGGTGGCAAGTTATCCCAGATGTTCCGTAGCTTTTATCACAGAAAACATATGAAGTACTGTTTTCTTAGAACTGATGTTTAAATTTTTATGTTCCAAGGAAGTGCTGCGAGAACCAAGCAATGTGCAGCTCGGTAACATTCTATCTGATTTGATATTTGGGTTTTGTTTGTTGAAATTAGGCCTTTTTTACAAATAAGCCTTATTAGGGGCCGAATTCCACATACGCAAAAAGCGAGCGTAGCGAGTCTAGTGGTCTTGGTGCCTAGTTAATTAAAATAGAATTTATGTTTTTATTGATTTTTAGGTGACATTACAAAAATTCTGAACTAAGGCACACACACACATACCATTCCTGTTTCTGAAATAAGGAGATCATTCTTTTCAACAAAGAATCCTTATTATTAGATGTGAACAATAGCACTTCATAAAGTAGAAATTCATTCTAAGCTAAACTGAAATAACATTGTTAATAACCTCAGCTATATCTACAATGTAATTTCGGGAACCCATATAATTTAACGTCACCTGGAACTACATAACTTGTCATCAAATTGTCATTATTTAGGCAGTAAATGTTACCTTTGTGAATGAAACGCCATATGCGTGAATCAGATGGAAAATTGTCCACAGTCATGCAACGCTTTATCAAATGTTGGAAGAATAGAGACAAATGCATTTTCATTGGCTTACGAGCCTATTAAGTTTTCCTCACAGTTAATATGAGTTAGTTTTGGCAACGTCCATAAATGCTGCTCTACTAAAGAGGTTCCGAATACTTTCAGTTATTGATTGTTAAAGTATGTTTTTGGAGCAGATAGTTTTGGGCATATATTCATGGTATGTAGTGGAATAGTATGAAAATAAATATGCTTCATAA
Source organism: Cheiracanthium punctorium (assembly GCA_038373885.1). NCBI lineage: Eukaryota > Metazoa > Arthropoda > Arachnida > Araneae > Cheiracanthiidae > Cheiracanthium > Cheiracanthium punctorium. The sequence continues at coordinate 6,101 of JAWZYV010004776.1, read as the reverse complement.
AGCTTATTAAGAAGAGTCTGAAATATTTTATCAAATTTTGTTGTATTTTAAATCATTACATTGTATTTTATATTAATACTTTGAGGTTCAAGGCCGAACGTCAATCCGTAAGAAAACAAAAAAAAGCCTTTAAAAAATCTAAATTTGGAGTTGGAGGGCTTGGACACCCCCTTGGTATTAAATGTATTTAATTTTTTTTAAATATATACAGCTTTATAGAATAAGTGGCAATGTAATCTCTATTTTCACCCCCATATTTTGAAATAGTAAGCGAGACTCATCTGTGTCACCAATGTGTAGCACAGTGGTTAAAGCCACTGACATTGGGAGATGGCTTAAGTGGAGGAACAGGGTTCTGTCCTCTCGCGGGGCCGTCGGTCTAGCGGTCAGGAGTTTTGGGCGTTTTTTTCCAGATGTAACGCGATTACGCGCTCGATACCCAGAAAAGTCCTCCCGCAAGGCATTTGCTCCTCCTTGTGTTTGTCCTTTCTTTGACGTGGATTTGTAAGCGGTTCCTCCTGAAAAAGCACACAAATCCGAATACATATTCCAACACAAAAACAGCAACAACCTTTCTGTCTCTGCTCAGTTCAAGTGTATAACATATATGGGCACAAAATGAGGGAATCTATCAGTTTTAAGTTTTTGCCAAGTCTTGGGAAAAAAAGAATCTGAAATCCAGGACTATCTATATAACGGTGTCCGTTAAGTTAGATCCTTTTGAAAATGCAAAGATTTTCTAACACTGCGAGGTTCTGCAAATCGAGATCTCAGACCCGAAAATGCCGTGTAAGATAGAATTTGTGTGCATTCAATGCACCCTGGTAGCACACACTACTTTGATACTCATTGAGGACAAAAGAGAGACTTAGAAAGGATTTAAATCCATTGTGTTAAGAAAGTTCGTCTGGCTAGCGGAAGTTTTACTATATATATATATATATATATATATATATATATATACGATTGAAACGTCAGTATAAGTGTGCTCTACATGAAAAGAACTCCGCCAAAGCGTCTGCTACGCGACGTATCTGTAAATAAAATTAGCCTTTTGTCTGTATAATTCTGGGACTTCCAAAATTGTGCGATTTCTATCCGTTTTAAGCATTTGGGAATCTAGTTCGACCTTCAGAAAAGTGTCTGTCTGTCGTCCTGTCATTCTGTTCGTGATGCTTTTTTTGTTCGTGCATCACTTAATAACGGCCAAAGATAATGGAAGGAAATTTGATGACATGTGAGCGTTGGTCACTCAACTTACACTACAAGATTTTAACTTTCAATTAAACTTTCAGATTTTGAGAAAATGGTTTCAACTTGCATAAATTTTTGTTCGCACATCACGTAATAACGACTAAAGCAAATGAAATGAAATTTGGTGTCATACTAGATGGATATTCAACTTACTATAACCTTTATAAAAATTTTTATTAAATTTTGAGATTTTGCGAAAATCGTTTCAAATTCATAAATTTTTGATTTTATGTGAAGATTAATTAAATAAAAGCGAAATTCATACGAAATATTTTATGCGAATCTATTGCCTCTAACATTAACATGTATTTTAAGAATTATCTTTAATGAAACTTTTACTATATTTGTAAAACTCTTCCCCTAGAGATAAAAAAGTTTGAAATGTACTACTATCCAGTAGAATCTAGCTATAAATTATTCAGGTTCATCTGCAGTGGTATTCACAAAGTGCTTGACACCCGTGTTACCCACCAAAATGAGGGTCAGATGTCGAATGGATGTATATTTGATGTGTATTTAACGTCTAAAGGGGTGAACACGGATGTCAAGTACTTAGAGAATACGGCCGTTGGGTAGTTACGAACGAGCGAATTTTAAAAATCTAGAGTTCTTCAAAAATATTAGGCATAAAGTTTAATGGATTTTTTAATATCGCACTTTAAAAGTACTTAAATGAAAGATGCTTAAGAGCTATTAAAACTACATAGCAAACACAGCCCTATCGGGCACGTGACGGGCCAACATCTTCTTTAACGGTGTTATTCGAAAAAATCATGTGATTTTGGTACATAATTACAAATAAACTAATTATGCCAGGCACTTCAAAATTTTGAAACTGTCTCTTTACAAGCTGTATTACATACTACGAAGACAGGTCAATCTGTATCAGTTTCAAAACTTTTAGAAAAAATTCTTTAAAATCGGAAATTTTCGCAAAGCGTGTCACTCTTCGTAAAACCTTGCTGCTCAGATCCATGTTTAAGAATTTTTTCTGAAAAGTTCACAAAAGCCACAGCTTTTTCGCTTATCGCAGTGTGTAAAACAGCTTATGAAGAACCCTCTGGAATTTTTTGGAGACCATGGTGCTATTAGTTTATTTCAATTTGTGTACCAAGACTAAAAACAGAGTTCTTTTTTTTTCGAAGAACAGCCTTAACGGTTCAGCGTCAGCATTGGCAAGGGATTAATTGGAGCGATATTGGTACTGCACTGGCAAAACAACGTGGCGGAATCAAAGGAAAATTGGTTTTGGGCACGCAACGGTCCGATGTCAGTTATATATATATATATATATATATATATATATATATATATATATATTTAAATTTATTTATATATTTATATATATGCATGTATTATTGAACTACCGTTTACAATGTTTTACCCATCATTTACAATCTACTTATGAAACTAAAATACTTATCCACGAAAAAAAAAAGAAAAACAGAGAAAAAGAACTTTATTTCTTTTAAGTTAATTTATTTATTTTACTATATCCCTCCTATGGCAAATACAGAAAATTTTTTGCAGACCACTACCGAGTGGGTAAGACAGTTAAAATGGTAAATGTCCAAAGTGTAATGGCCCATGGTTGTGGCCTACCGCGCGGCTGTCGATCTAATGATCTAGAGCTTTTGGCGCTTATCTACGGATGAAACGCAAATGCGTGGTAGAACCCCTTAAAAATTTCTCCTCTCAAGACATCACTTCATGAATAGGGCTATCACACTGAGAAAAATCCGACCAACTTTCCTTGCAAATCAAGTTTCCGGCCGATTTTCTCCGCCGTTACCTTGACGACCGCGAACTCCAAATTTTTCCTTTCAGAAAGAAAAACTCCGAGTCCGACGAAATTTCGGCAAATCAGAGTACTTCTTCCTGCTGTGTCATAAGCAATTTCGAGCAGTGGCGACTACGTTCGAAGCTTGGCAGCTTGGCTCGATGTCAGAATCACGTGTCAATAAAATTGTGGCCGCTTTCAAGTGGACTTTGGAATTAGAGATTGCTGCCCATCCGATGCTGCCGAAATAGCTGCCGATCCGATGTAAATATACCAACGCACGACAAGTAAAATAAGAACCTGCACGCCAAATCAGCGATGCGATGACTATTTGGCGTCGGAGAGAGTTTGTTTACTTTTGCAGCCCTTAAAGATAACCACGCCTTCAAAACCGTCGGAAAAGTTGGTCCAGCGCGAAGTTGCTCGGACTTTCCTTTTAGTGTGATAAGGCCATTAGAAAGATAGCCCTCACGTAAATTTGCTATTACCACAAAATCAAATCAAATGAAAACAAAAAATTAGTTTTGCAGTCACTAATAAGTAATGAAACTTGCTAATTTGGCTTAAACAAAATCCAGAATAACGAAAATATCTCATTAAAATAATGTAATTTTAGAGGGGCCAATTTAATAAAAAATCTCATTTAATGAAAACAAAACGCACAATGAAGAAAAGTGTTGCCCTGCAGCATTTTTTTTAAAATAGGGGTTGGGTGTAAAGTTCCCTAGCCCCTGCATACGATCCACCATTTTCCGTTTTTTCCCAGTTAATTCCACACCTGAACCCAGGCTTAACACGCTTGCTCTGACCATTGAAACAAATATGCCGGCTTAGATGTTTTTCTATAATTTGCGCAGGGCTTCGGATTAAACTAACATTAAAAGATTTAATCTGGGAGCCATCAGTGGCGATCTCACACGATTTCAAATTTACTCTGAACGTCTTAAACAAATGAAGGAAAGCAACTTCGCAAATAAAATAAAACCAATGCCATTTTGTGTATTCTATATCTAATAGAGTGGGGTGGGGGATTTAAAATGTAGCCTACAATTACGCTAAACAGTAGTTAAGTGTTGTAAAAAAGACAATTTTTAGTAATCCATAAATGAGTCTATTTAATTAATTAAGCTATAGACATTTGAACTGTAATAAAGTTATTAAAGTTATTACAGTTATATTACTGTATTTCTGATGGCTAAATTGAATTTCGGAATCTTGGAGAAGAAAAAAATACTTTTAAAATATTCAGCTAAATCTTCGTTTTACTATTTTCTTTGATTAATAACAAATTTGAAAATGTTCAGTCTTTTACAGAATTTTCCAATTTTCAGCACTTCATTGTTCAGCTCTTTAACGTTCAAAGTTCTTAGTCACTAGTTAGACAGAATATTTTGAATCACTATGAAACCGCTTTCTTGGAGGTTTCATAGGGATGAAGTATTCCCAGCAAAATGAAATTTGGAAACATGTTTTAAAAACTCTTTCGAATTTGTGAAGAAAAATCGGTGTAGAACACTCACAAAGAATGTAAAAAGAATTCGACTTGTCATGGCATTTGACGAATTTCTCGGATTGCGTTTTCTTTTCGAATGCACCCCTTGGTTCTCGTGCGTGCGTGTGTGTGTGTGCGTGCATGCATGTGTACAATTAAATATTTAATACCATAAGGTCAGCCTTTATTTGTGGATTTTCTTGTTTTCATAATCTACTTAAGTTTTCACCTGTTAAAATAAAACATCAAAATCGTGTTTGAAATTATTCTGTTCTCTTTATTCTCCGGAGAAAACTTCTTTCTAATCCAATTCCCTTCGAGCATCAGGAACATCATGGCAATGGACCTGCTGTTATCGTATTTTCAGAAGTGTATCCTTTTTCGATATCGAATGTAGATACCCAAGGGAAGAAATTATTTTTTTTCAACAAAACGCGCTGTCTAAGAGCAAACGTATTTTTTATTTGGATCCCTTTTTTTCTGTTGACACTTAAACTCTTAAAAAAACTTTCTGAAAGTACTTCAGACGAAAGTAAGAAAAGAAGCTATTAAGAAAAGAACCCAATATGATATTATGCCTCTTTAAATATTCTAATAGCAGTAAAAAAATGATTCGATAGTAATAGAACTGCTTAGCTTTTTAAAGAAAAGGTATGTTTATTCGCCATTTTTTATTTCTATTTTTTGTTATTGTTTTCTTACGGCATTGCATCAGGACAGTTCCTGTTGCGTAAAATAATTCCCTAACACCGGATATTTTTAATTAAGTAATTTTAGTTTTCGCTTTAACGAAGGAAATATAAGGTTACTATATGTATTGATATCAATATTAGTAATGCAATAGGTATAATATCTACAATGCACTTCAACAGCTTCTATGGATATGTACGTAAATGAATACAATAAAAAATAGTCAGAGCTTACATGAACTTTCAGATTCTTAAACACCGAAATAAATACATCAGGACTTAAATTAAGAAATGCATGCGAAGTTGGCAACTCTCTGAAAACTAGTTTCGAAAAGACTAAATATGTTTTATTATTATTTTAATCACTTAAATGAAGTCGAAGTGTATATAGTATAACATCTAAATGTACGTATGTGTGTTGATAATATTTTCATTTTATTTTAAGACAAGAGACATGTATTATATGAAATGGCTCTTCATTTTTTAGTGAGAAATGTTTTCTTCCTAAAAATTAGAAATGAAAAGAATTGAGCCCTGCAATTCTGTTGTCCTTGCCAAGAATATGACTTTACTTCAAGCACAAACCTGATCATAAATAATGCCACAAGCATCGATTATTGGATACATTCCAATGCAGTTGTTCTATGTTTGCGTATATAACAAAAATGTATAATTAACCATTTCGATTCCACTGTTGAAAAGATAATTTCCCTTCTGTCCCCAGCGCTGTTTCCTGGCGTTCAATTTGGAATACTGAGGAACTCAAAGGCGGACAAATTTCCTGTCCATTTTAAGAATGCTTAATTAGAAATTGAATAGAGAGAAACAAAGAGAAATTTGAATTATTTTGAACACTTGTTTCGCGAAAATAATATTCCTTTTTCTC
>JAWZYV010004775.1:0-11440 GCA_038373885.1 Cheiracanthium punctorium | reverse complement strand
TTTTAATCAAGAGTTAATTTATTTTTTAACCAAGTTTTAATTTTAAGTTAAATAATTTTACAACAAATACATTTCTAAATTTATTTTTTTTTAACCAAGTTTTAATTTTAAGTAAATAATTAATTTTACAACAAATTTTTTTTAATCAAATGTTTTTAATTTATCAAGAAAAAAAATTTAATCAAGTGTTTTTAATTTTTTGTATATCCTATTTTTGTTAAGTAGACGTTTAACACTAAAGTAGGATTTAGGATACCCATATATTTTCTACAAATTTCTTCTACTGTTAGGCAAGTGAGAAAATTATACCATAGAAAGATTTTAGTACCTACAGATTTTACAAATAATGATTTGGATATAGTCTTATTTTCTATTGCGAGAAAACCACTTTAGCCATATATCCCCCAAAACTCAAGTTTTGATATACGAAATGTGTGAATACGCGTTAGATCCCCTTAGAAAGTCCTCCTACCAAGGCACCCCTCATCCTAAGCAGATACCCCCGCGTGCAGGTTTGCCTTAAAACACAAACAAACAAAGTATTTATCTAAACATTTTTTCTTACCCACACATTTTTGATAAATCTTAGGCAGCGATTATACTAGTTTATATTTTCTATAGATCAATTAGAGAAAAAATTACATTTTTAGTAATACTACAAAATATTCTTACTGTATATCACAAGTAGAGTAACTTGATTTATAGAATTTCAATACGATACGAGTTAGATTGTTTATGTGCAAAACTAATTTCAGTTTGACTATGAAAGCATAATTTTATACATGCATTAATATTTTTAGAGGTATGCACTTAGCATATTTTATAGAAAGGTGAGCATAACTAGCACAAACTTTTAGACTAGATAGTACTATTGTTAGAAAGTTGAACTATTGGAAATAAAAATTGAAGATCCGTTTTAGCACAGTTTTATACTGCATGTACATAAATATCTTTCAATACTTAGATAGTTTAAATCACAAATCATTACTTAAACTAAAAAATACAAGGTTTTTACTTACGTGAAGGGACATCGTGCTAAATCTTCGAGTCTCTGGACAAAGTACCAACATCTATACGGCTAGCAAGACCGGAACATAGAGTAATGATTTAAAATACATTATCCCTAATTCCCGGTCCAACTAGCACATTTTCATTAATTTTTGTCTTCATATGCTGAAATAGGTATATTATTTTGACACTAAAAACAAAACACATTTGAAGATATTAAACGCTTTAAAAGTAATTTTTTTTCTTATAACAATTTACCAGATTCACAATACTATTTTATGTAGGATAAAATTAGTTAGCAAGCGAAAATTTAATCTTAGTTAGAATTTACTGAAATACAAATACCATGCATGCCTTATTTTCTATTAGGAGAAAGCCCTTAAACCCCAGTTTTTGTATACAAACTGCATAAAGTACTTCTACCGATAATGCTATTAATATTAATTACACTGGATTACCAACTTAAAATTTCGCAAAACACCAAAATACAGAAAAACATACATTAACAAAAAAATCACACTTAAAAGTACAACACATCAAAAGTGCAACTATAAGAACCACATAATTATTTTCAATTAGAATTACGGTATCAACTTATATGTAACTAAAATAATAGAAAATATTACACTTACCCTGTACTTGTACACGCGAGAGGCGAAAATAATAAAAATATTCGCAAATATATCCACAGCATAAGTAGAACACGTGCACGCCATATCCCTAGTACAGCTGATAAGAAATTTAGAGATAAGAAAGTGCCTTGAGGCTCTACAGAGCCGGTACAATAAGAGTTGGCCAGTTTGCCGATAAGATAAAACCAGAGAGGGTGCTAGGGGAATACCGAATTGTGGGGACACGTGTTTCATTCTACGTTCAAAAATGGGGACTTATGGATTAAGATGTTTACTACTTAAAAACATAATCTAATTTTTACAAACGCATTGGAACTTTGTAAAGGATATCTATTGAACACGTATTAAATACATTATGATTATTCTTCTGATCGACATTATATCCTAAATTGAAATATCAAAGTTAAGCTACAACGATTAATATATTTTACGTAGTTTAGGAAAATAATGAATCATTAAATTAATTTCTGTGAAACAATTAGCAAAGATCATTGTACTAAAGCAAATTATTTTTGTTAAGTTTTGATAAATAACAGTAATAAATTATAGGCATTGCAAATGAATGAATATTCACGTATAAAATAGGTATTAAAATTATTGTTTAAAACAATTTTTAGAATAATAAACTAAAATTTTTATTTAATAAAGTCATAAACTAAAATTATTAATTAAAACTTGTTAATAAATTAAACATATCAAAATTTTTACACTCAATTTTTTTATAGACTTAAATTTTACATAGACATCCTTTTAATAAATGCATAAACTAAACTTATTGTTTAAAACAATTTTTTACAATAATAAACTAAAATTTTTATTTAATAAATTCATAAAATAAAACAATTTTTACAATAATAAACTAAAATTTTTTTAATAAAGTCATAAACTGAAATTATTAATGAAAACCTGTTAATAAACTAAACTGATTACTCTAAAAGATAGCTAATCACAACATATATCAGAAAAAATATAAGCAATTATAATACCTGAAAAATACCGGACAACACTCTTGTTGCATGCGGACAAAACATCGGTCAGCTCGGCTAAAGAATTCTTAGGTATCCGTTGCAGGAGAACTTACCTACGCCCAACCTACAAACTCTACAAATTTAACGGCAACTGATTTTCTCTTATCAGGTATCACAGATCAGATAAGAGATAAGGAAGTGACATGCGCAGAAGACACGTGATAGTGACGTGTGCAAATCTGTGTTGATTGAATATCCGGTAGGTTTCTGGCAGGATGTACTATTTGCAATTAGGGGCAACTCTTTGTAACAGGCTAAGACAAGTTAGATGATGCAATATCTACTGGGTTGAGAAAGTTTTAAGGTAGAGGGCGCTTGGGTAATCACGTGATTTTTTAAAGAATCAGTATAGAGACATTTTAGTTAGATAAAGTGGCCAGGTGTGTGTTGCGAGACTCTCTTTACACTGTGTGCGCCTATACTTAAGACGTGTGTTTTAATTGATTTTTCGCCGAGTTTCAAAAATGTCTTTGCTTGAATCGATCGAAAATAACTTTAACATTGAATACACTCCCGAGTTTTATACTCAAAGTGATGCCGATGTGTTGCTGCAAGAAATAATACAATTGCCTTTAGATGTAAAGCCTCTGCAAAGTATTGAAAAGAAAATTTCCCCCGAGTTTTATACTGAAAGTGATGTTGACGTGCTACAGCAAGAATTGTTTCAATTACCCCTGCAAAGTAGTGAAAAGAAAATTTCCTCGACCCGTAAAGTAATTACTTTTGCTGATGAAGGAATCAATTACAGTTTACCTGGAGCAACAGTCTATGTTTACTCTTGGATACCCATTTTGCAAAAAATACGTGAAGATCTACAGAAAGTGACAAATTGTGAATTTAATATGGTGCAAGTGAACTTTGGCTCTGAAGAACAACCTAAAATTGAAGACGGCAACTACGAAGATTTTAATCTAGACCTATCATCAGGTGTATGCATTCTAAGTTTTGGATCTGAACGAACTTTGGATTTTAAACCAGCGAACTGTGAAACCGCTACCATTAAATTAGAACATGGCTCAATGTGTAAGATATATCCCCCAACCAACAAACTTTTAACGCATGGTATTCCTTCTGAACCTTATGTGACAGACCCGCACATCAACCTAACATTTGCCAAAATGTACATTTATGAGCCTTCCCCGAAAAGGGCAAAGTTGGACGATTGGACGGATCATCTTTACCATAGCTTATATGCTTCTGTAAATAGTACATGGCACTTGGAAAGACTTATCTACGTTTCACTTCACGATGAAAGAACTGACTTGAAGGTCCATATTAGACAATTTATTCAGAATGCCCAATTAGACTATATACCAACCGGTCAGGGAGTCGTGATGAACCCTTCCACATGGATCGAATTTATTGTAAAACTATTAGATTTTAATATAGGTCATAGCAATAGCTCTTTTATTTGTAATAATCAATTATCTGTATTTAATGATGATGGAAAATGCATCTTACAACAAATTTACAAAACCGCAGATTCATTCACGTTAAATCCAATTTCCTTAACACTTTTAAATGATCACTTTTAAATGACTAATATGAATAATTCAATGTTTCTAAAAAGACAATTTCACATATCTAGCACTTCAGAAAAAATGTATCAAGTTCGTAACATTCTAAAAATACCAAAGTTCGTCACTTCTATAAAATTTTCAAAGTACAGATATGTTAGTTTATTTCAAGAACATATTCAACGACTTATCAGAACATAAAATATACCAATGTGCAAAACTTCTAAAAGAAAAAATTACACCTTACAATCTATTAATGCAGTTTACTAAGTATTTTGTAAAACCCTTTACTTGATAATTCTGAAAAATAGCCTAAGTCCCTCACTTTGTACAGACATAAATTATATTACTTTTAATTAGTTAAGGTTTACATAAAGATAAGTTTATACATCTATGCTAAAATAGCTGATCATTTCTGTACCACATTTAAATCTATTTTATCAAAAACATGTTAAGCATACTACTTCTACGAAATTTACAAAGTTCTAATAGCTAAGTTCCTTTCGAGAAATAATTTCATAACTTATGAGAACTCATAAACGTATACAAATCAAAAGTATACTTAGTTTGAACAAGTAACATGTATAAAAGTAAGAGCATATTTATTTAAAATTTGTAAGCATAACCATCTCAATCAGTAAAATGTGTAACATGTGCACTTAGTTGATATTTCTCATAAAAATATTCAAGCCCATTACTCAATAAAAATTATAAAAATATGCCAAGGTAATACTCTAATGTTTTAAAAACATGGTGTATGATTTTAAATATTCTGTTACTTCAAGTAAAATATGGTAAGATCTTTACATTAAAGAAAACCTAAAAAATCTTTATTTAAAAATACTAAGTTTCTTTATCTCGCTTAACTTTATTTTTGAAAAACCTGTAAAATCGATTAAGTTATAAAATTATGGAAAATAACTTTTTTAGCTAAGTTCATTTTATAAAAAATTAGTACTTTGGGAATTCTCATGTAACACAATTTACCTATCACACTTAAGTTTATGATTTTAATCAAAACATTTTAATTCTATGTAGTAGATTAATGTTTCCATAGTACATGCTTCAATAAATTTTGTTAAATTTCTAACTTTCTACCTTGTAGTGTATAAAAGATAAGTATAAAACGAGAACCTTAAATCGTGACCAAGTATGCTAACTTTATCACTTTTTATTTAATAGATTTTTATTTTGCAAGTAATCAACACGCACATACACATAAAGAAAACACAGAAAAGTTTTCATGTTTAAACTTATTTATTTACAAAAACATATTTTAAATTACACAAACTATTTACACAATTAAGAAAATAATAACTTTTCAAAGTGTAATCCACAATTAATCATGCACAAATCAGTAAAATCTTACTGTTGTAGAAGCAAGCAAACTTTTTCTACATAATCACAATGGTTTTAATATATTTTTTACAATCGCAATACTAGTTATACACCAATAACATCACATAATTACACATGTTTTGTCATCCTTGGAATTCGCAAAATCTGAAAACGGTTGAAAAAATGAATTAAATAGCTCATTTTGAAGATACTTCATATAGTCTTCAATGAAAATGTTTGAAAAAAATTCTCCGTCATAATGACAAGTACATTTGTTCTCGCATATCTCTCTTGCAATATACGGCATGTCAACCGTAAACCATGCTTTACTACTTATAAGACCCTCTCGCTCATCAATATGTGATCTATTCGAACAGGCATGTATCCTATGCGAAGGACGATCTTGAACCCGGCCTATGTTTTTAAAAATTTCCTGATGTACTATATCCATTAATTGTTGTTTAGCTTCATCATAAGTACAATGGGGTTCGCGGTTACATTTTTGCGGCTTTAATTTTAAAATTAAATGAGGCAGGGTCGTCGTATATAGCGTTTTTAAAATGCATTCCAATATTTCATTTCTCATTTCGCAAAGTTTTTTTACTTGATCATTTAAAAGTGTTAAGGAAATTGGATTTAACGTGAATGAATCTGCGGTTTTGTAAATTTGTTGTAAGATGCATTTTCCATCATCATTAAATACAGATAATTGATTATTACAAATAAAAGAGCTATTGCTATGACCTATATTAAAATCTAATAGTTTTACAATAAATTCGATCCATGTGGAAGGGTTCATCACGACTCCCTGACCGGTTGGTATATAGTCTAATTGGGCATTCTGAATAAATTGTCTAATATGGATCTTCAAGTCAGTTCTTTCATCGTGAAGTGAAACGTAGATAAGTCTTTCCAAGTGCCATGTACTATTTACAGAAGCATATAAGCTATGGTAAAGATGATCCGTCCAATCGTCCAACTTTGCCCTTTTCGGGGAAGGCTCATAAATGTACATTTTGGCAAATGTTAGGTTGATGTGCGGGTCTGTCACATAAGGTTCAGAAGGAATACCATGCGTTAAAAGTTTGTTGGTTGGGGGATATATCTTACACATTGAGCCATGTTCTAATTTAATGGTAGCGGTTTCACAGTTCGCTGGTTTAAAATCCAAAGTTCGTTCAGATCCAAAACTTAGAATGCATACACCTGATGATAGGTCTAGATTAAAATCTTCGTAGTTGCCGTCTTCAATTTTAGGTTGTTCTTCAGAGCCAAAGTTCACTTGCACCATATTAAATTCACAATTTGTCACTTTCTGTAGATCTTCACGTATTTTTTGCAAAATGGGTATCCAAGAGTAAACATAGACTGTTGCTCCAGGTAAACTGTAATTGATTCCTTCATCAGCAAAAGTAATTACTTTACGGGTCGAGGAAATTTTCTTTTCACTACTTTGCAGGGGTAATTGAAACAATTCTTGCTGTAGCACGTCAACATCACTTTCAGTATAAAACTCGGGGGAAATTTTCTTTTCAATACTTTGCAGAGGCTTTACATCTAAAGGCAATTGTATTATTTCTTGCAGCAACACATCGGCATCACTTTGAGTATAAAACTCGGGAGTGTATTCAATGTTAAAGTTATTTTCGATCGATTCAAGCAAAGACATTTTTGAAACTCGGCGAAAAATCAATTAAAACACACGTCTTAAGTATAGGCGCACACAGTGTAAAGAGAGTCTCGCAACACACACCTGGCCACTTTATCTAACTAAAATGTCTCTATACTGATTCTTTAAAAAATCACGTGATTACCCAAGCGCCCTCTACCTTAAAACTTTCTCAACCCAGTAGATATTGCATCATCTAACTTGTCTTAGCCTGTTACAAAGAGTTGCCCCTAATTGCAAATAGTACATCCTGCCAGAAACCTACCGGATATTCAATCAACACAGATTTGCACACGTCACTATCACGTGTCTTCTGCGCATGTCACTTCCTTATCTCTTATCTGATCTGTGATACCTGATAAGAGAAAATCAGTTGCCGTTAAATTTGTAGAGTTTGTAGGTTGGGCGTAGGTAAGTTCTCCTGCAACGGATACCTAAGAATTCTTTAGCCGAGCTGACCGATGTTTTGTCCGCATGCAACAAGAGTGTTGTCCGGTATTTTTCAGGTATTATAATTGCTTATATTTTTTCTGATATATGTTGTGATTAGCTATCTTTTAGAGTAATCAGTTTAGTTTATTAACAGGTTTTCATTAATAATTTCAGTTTATGACTTTATTAAAAAAATTTTAGTTTATTATTGTAAAAATTGTTTTATTTTATGAATTTATTAAATAAAAATTTTAGTTTATTATTGTAAAAAATTGTTTTAAACAATAAGTTTAGTTTATGCATTTATTAAAAGGATGTCTATGTAAAATTTAAGTCTATAAAAAAATTGAGTGTAAAAATTTTGATATGTTTAATTTATTAACAAGTTTTAATTAATAATTTTAGTTTATGACTTTATTAAATAAAAATTTTAGTTTATTATTCTAAAAATTGTTTTAAACAATAATTTTAATACCTATTTTATACGTGAATATTCATTCATCTGCAATGCCTATAATTTATTACTGTTATTTATCAAAACTTAACAAAAATAATTTGCTTTAGTACAATGATCTTTGCTAATTGTTTCACAGAAATTAATTTAATGATTCATTATTTTCCTAAACTACGTAAAATATATTAATCGTTGTAGCTTAACTTTGATATTTCAATTTAGGATATAATGTCGATCAGAAGAATAATCATAATGTATTTAATACGTGTTCAATAGATATCCTTTACAAAGTTCCAATGCGTTTGTAAAAATTAGATTATGTTTTTAAGTAGTAAACATCTTAATCCATAAGTCCCCATTTTTGAACGTAGAATGAAACACGTGTCCCCACAATTCGGTATTCCCCTAGCACCCTCCCTGGTTTTATCTTATCGGCAAACTGGCCAACTCTTATTGTACCGGCTCTGTAGAGCCTCAAGGCACTTTCTTATCTCTAAATTTCTTATCAGCTGTACTAGGGATATGGCGTGCACGTGTTCTACTTATGCTGTGGATATATTTGCGAATATTTTTATTATTTTCGCCTCTCGCGTGTACAAGTACAGGGTAAGTGTAATATTTTCTATTATTTTAGTTACATATAAGTTGATACCGTAATTCTAATTGAAAATAATTATGTGGTTCTTATAGTTGCACTTTTGATGTGTTGTACTTTTAAGTGTGATTTTTTTGTTAATGTATGTTTTTCTGTATTTTGGTGTTTTGCGAAATTTTAAGTAGGTAATCCAGTGTAATTAATATTAATAGCATTATCGGTAGAAGTACTTTATGCAGTTTGTATACAAAAACTGGGTTTTGAGGGCTTTCTCCTAATAGAAAATAAGGCATGCATGGTATTTGTATTTCAGTAAATTCTAACTAAGATTAAATTTTCGCTTGCTAACTAATTTTATCCTACATAAAATAGTATTGTGAATCTGGTAAATTGTTATAAGAAAAAAAATTACTTTTAAAGCGTTTAATATCTTCAAATGTGTTTTGTTTTTAGTGTCAAAATAATATACCTATTTCAGCATATGAAGACAAAAATTAATGAAAATGTGCTAGTTGGACCGGGAATTAGGGATAATGTATTTTAAATCATTACTCTATGTTCCGGTCTTGCTAGCCGTATAGATGTTGGTACTTTGTCCAGAGACTCGAAGATTTAGCACGATGTCCCTTCACGTAAGTAAAAACCTTGTATTTTTTAGTTTAAGTAATGATTTGTGATTTAAACTATCTAAGTATTGAAAGATATTTATGTACATGCAGTATAAAACTGTGCTAAAACGGATCTTCAATTTTTATTTCCAATAGTTCAACTTTCTAACAATAGTACTAGCTAGTCTAAAAGTTTGTGCTAGTTATGCTCACCTTTCTATAAAATATGCTAAGTGCATACCTCTAAAAATATTAATGCATGTATAAAATTATGCTTTCATAGTCAAACTGAAATTAGTTTTGCACATAAACAATCTAACTCGTATCGTATTGAAATTCTATAAATCAAGTTACTCTACTTGTGATATACAGTAAGAATATTTTGTAGTATTACTAAAAATGTAATTTTTTCTCTAATTGATCTATAGAAAATATAAACTAGTATAATCGCTGCCTAAGATTTATCAAAAATGTGTGGGTAAGAAAAAATGTTTAGATAAATACTTTGTTTGTTTGTGTTTTAAGGCAAACCTGCACGCGGGGGTATCTGCTTAGGATGAGGGGTGCCTTGGTAGGAGGACTTTCTAAGGGGATCTAACGCGTATTCACACATTTCGTATATCAAAACTTGAGTTTTGGGGGATATATGGCTAAAGTGGTTTTCTCGCAATAGAAAATAAGACTATATCCAAATCATTATTTGTAAAATCTATAGGTACTAAAATCTTTCTATGGTATAATTTTCTCACTTGCCTAACAGTAGAAGAAATTTGTAGAAAATATATGGGTATCCTAAATCCTACTTTAGTGTTAAACGTCTACTTAACAAAAATAGGATATACAAAAAATTAAAAACACTTGATTAAATTTTTTTTTCTTGATAAATTAAAAACATTTGATTAAAAAAAATTTGTTGTAAAATTAATTATTTACTTAAAATTAAAACTTGGTTAAAAAAAAATAAATTTAGAAATGTATTTGTTGTAAAATTATTTAACTTAAAATTAAAACTTGGTTAAAAAATAAATTAACTCTTGATTAAAAAAAATATTTGTTGTAAAATTAATTTAAAAAAAATTTGTTGTAAAATTATTTAACTTAAAATTAAAACTGTTGGTTAAAAAAATATTTGTTGTAAAATTACTTATTTAACTTAAAATTAAAACTTGGGTAAAAATCTCTTAAGGAAAAAAAAAATGTTTAGATAAAAAAGTTCATACACTATCTAAATCATTATTTGTAAAAACTATAGGTACTAAAATCGTTCTATGGTATAATTTTCTCACTTCCCTAACAGTAGAAGAAATTTGTAGAAAATGTATGGGTATCCTAAACCCTACTTTAATATTCTAGTAAACTGTTACTTATTAAATATATGCTATAATCATTAAACGGTATACAAAAATTAGAAGTATGTATTAAGCAGCATTTATTCAATTTGCATTGGTTCTATTACTAAATGGTAAAGAAAACTAAATCCTCCTGGGGATGTTGTTCATTTCTTTGCTCCACATAGTTAATTATTATTTAAAGAAACAAAAACAACAACGCATCCTCTGTGCTACGCCCTGTCTCCATTCATGCGAGGCTAGCGTGATGGGAAAGGCATAGTAAAAATTTTTATTTGAAATGAGGCGGTAGACGTTCTACCGGGCGGCTGGTGGGTCCTCATTTTATAATAATATTTTTTATTTCAGGTTTAATTCATATAGCTTATTTAAAATTATGTCAAAGTCTCTTATTTTTCATGAGAGAATGCATCACAGTCTGAAAATTTTTCCAAGTCCCCTTATTTCAAAAATATGTCACAATCTGAAAAAATTACAAGTCCCCTTATTTCAAAAAATATGTCACAATCTGAAAAAATTACAAGTACCCTTATCTGAAAAAAAGGAAAAAAAATTCTTATCAACCCTTTGAACATCCGTCTTAGCATCCGCTCCCCACATCCGGTCCGACCACGCCCCCCTCTCCCTCTCGACCCAGGGACAACATCCGAACGGAGACTCCGGAGGCTCCGGTGAATTAACATGGGATCCGGCTGAGCAGAACTCTTATTTATCTACTACTCCTGGTTTTGACTCTGCGTTGCGTATGCTTGTTTAGTTAATTAGCCAGATGACAAGAAAACCTGCTACAGGGCCGTCCACAAGGTTGTG
>JAWZYV010004774.1:0-10857 GCA_038373885.1 Cheiracanthium punctorium | reverse complement strand
AAAAGTACAATAGAAAAACTTTAAAATATTGGGTTTTTAAAATTTAAATAAGTT
Source organism: Cheiracanthium punctorium (assembly GCA_038373885.1). Classification (NCBI taxonomy): domain Eukaryota; kingdom Metazoa; phylum Arthropoda; class Arachnida; order Araneae; family Cheiracanthiidae; genus Cheiracanthium; species Cheiracanthium punctorium. The sequence continues at coordinate 10,803 of JAWZYV010004774.1, read as the reverse complement.
TAAACCCCATTTTGTGTGTCCCTTTTTGGACGGCTTTTTCGCATTATTCAAAACGTTTTTTATTTTCCTAGGCTTTTATTATGAGTTTTGAGCCCAACTCTACAAAATATTTTAACATGACCCAGTAGGATGTTGATATTTTGATTTTTATGCATAATGATTTTAAAAGAAATCATCCCTTGTTCAAGAAGTCGACATCAGATTATTTCTGTTATCAGTAAAAATCGAAGAAAGTCTCAAAAATATCCAGGCACAAATGGGATATACGAGACAAAGAGTTACCGATGAATTATACAATGGAAAAAATTAAACCCTCTTACCGATATAGTAACATCAATATAAGGTATAGAATAACACTAATAGATAGTCTTGAATTGGATACCGAAGATAATGAATACTTGAAAATTTACACTGACGGATCAAGGATGGACAATGGGACTGCATTCGCTTTTAGAGCCACCAACCAAGACAATAACCCAGTTTTTGAGTACAACGAAAAAATTAATATATATAATAGCATATATCAAGCTGAACAACTGGCCATAGTTACTGCGGCGGAATGGGCAATAAATAATAAATTTACTAAAATAAAAATTTACACTGATAGTAGATCCACGGTTGAAAAAATTAAATCCCTGTACTCCAACACCGAAATATTGATTAACTTATATAAATTACTTGAAATACATAAATCAGTAGAGATTAAAATAATCTGGATTAAAGCACATGGGAAATGAAAGAGCTGATTTCCTGGCAAAACAACCAATACTGGAGGACCACCGGATAAGTAATAGAGTGGTGTCAGTACCTACATACAAAAATAGTATACATAATTAATAAAGACATAAAAAATAAATGGCAAATAGGGTGGAACGAGAGTGAAACCGGCAGATATACTTACAACTTCTTACCACATATACAAAATAATTATAATATCAATAATATAGTAGCCACTAAATTTATAACGGGCGGGGGCAGTTTCCCAAAATATTTAAAAAGAATCATAGAACAACGGATCTATGTGACTGTGGTCAGACAGGGGATCCCCTGCATTATATCTTTGGGAGCTGCCCCCTAATGCGTAATAAAATAAGAAGAAATAACTAAATAGATCCATATAAAAATTTTATGCAAATTATCCAATTGCCAAACATAATGAATCTAATAAAAGTAAATTATAATAAGCTTATAGAACACTATAGCACTCTTAAATTTAAATATCGTTGATCTGCCATTTCCTGTGGTACAATCTTATAAATAAAAATGAAATTCTGTTTGTTTGTTTGTTTGTTTGTTGATTTGATTCGTATACAAATCCACAAAAATGGACCTATCGGCCTGAAATTTAGTACAGATATGTAAAATAATATAGAATAACTCATAGTCCACTTTAAAACTTTGAAAGTCCACCCGTTCCCGGAATTTAAGAGATTTTTTATGCTCTTCACGCAAAAATCTTTCCGTAATTGTAACCCCTGTAGTGAAAAAAGTGTGAAATAAGGATCGTGGTTGCCATGTGTGGCGATTTTGCCGAATAAAATGTCGTTCGTATACAAATCCACAAAAATGGACCTATCGGCCTGAAATTTAGCACAGATATGTAAAATAATATAGAATAAATCGTAGTCCAATTTAAAACTGTGAAAGTCCACCCGTTCCTGGAATTTAAGAGATTTTTTATGCTCTTCACGCAAAAATCTTTCCGTAATTGTAACCCCTGTAGTGAAAAAAGTGTGAAATAAGGATCGTGGTTGCCATGTGTGGCGATTTTGCCGAATAAAATGTCGTTCGTATACAAATCCACAAAAATGAACCTATCGGCCTGAAATTTAGCACAGATATGTAAAATAATATAGAATAAATCGTAGTCCACTTTAAAACTTTGCAAGTCCACCCGTTCCCGGAATTTAAGAGATTTTTTATGCTATTCACGCAAAAAGCTTTCCGTAATTGTAACCCCTGTAGTGAAAAAAGTGTGAAATAAGATCGTGGTTGCCATGTGTGGCGATTTTGCCGAATAAAATGTTTTAAATTCTCAAAGTAAAAATAAAAGAATAATAATGATTTTTTTTTGTTAGTTTATATTCGTAAGGTTATTTTTACTTCCTTGTACGTAGTATAAGGAAGTAATGTGATCCCGAAAAATTTTGGGGGCCAAATTTCGACAAAAAATCCGATTTTGACTACCTCTAAATTTAAGTTTAAGAATTTTTTCGATGCATCTCATCGTAGGCTAGCATGCACGATCTTATTAACGCGTCTGCAACTCATTTTGACCAGCGGCGAGTTTATTGTGGTCAGTTTTTCCATGCCGTCTGTACGTATGTATGTAACTCGCATATCTCAAAAACTATTGGTCGTAGAATGTTGAGATTTGATATTTAGGATTGTTCTATGATCTAGTTGTGCACCTCCCCTTTTGGTCGCAATCGAATGACTAGTTTACGTACAGGACCGCCCAAAAGATTCGAAATACATTACGCTCTATGGGCCGAAATTCATTAAACTCGCCTAACTCAAAAGCTATTAGGCGTAGAATGTCGAAACTTCATATTTTGGATAGTTGTAACATCTAGTTGTGCACCTCCCCTTTTGGTTCCATTCGATTGGATAGTTTATCTACAGGATCGCCCAAAACATTCGAAATACATTACGCTCAATGGGCCGAAATTCATTAAACTCGCATATCTCAAAAACTATTAGGCGTAGAATGTTGAAACTTTATATTTAGGATTTTTGTAACATCTAGTTGTGCACCTCCCCTTTCGGTTCCATTCGACTGGATAGTTTATCTACAGAACCGCCTAAAAGATTCGAAATACATTACGCTCTATGGGCCGAAATTCATCAAAGCGTTTTTTAGAGGTATTGGGCTATTTCAAACGACTCAGAAGTGATATATGCTGTAAAGAGTTAGAAAATAAATTTCTCCATTAAAAAAAGTGTCTTTATCATTTATAGTTCTGCTACAGGAACACTCAAAAGATTTCCAATACATTACGGTCAATGGCAATTTTAGGAGATTCATCCATTTCAAGCACAATACCGTCCTACCTCCTACCACATAAGTTAGGTAATGGTCCGACGATGGTCACGTGCCTCCCTCAAGAACTATGCCAAAAGTCGCCAAGCTTGGCGACTTTGTTGTGTACGTGTGTGCATATTTAACTCTCAAATCTCAAAAACTATTATGAAATTTCATATATAAGATTGTTGTAACATCTAGTTCTGCATCTCGATTTTTGGTTAAAATCTACTGGAGAGTTTATTTACAGGACCACCGAAAAGAATTTCAGTACTTTAATGTCTATGGACATCTTCAATATAATACAATTGTAGACAGTCATTGTTTGGTACATGCCCAAAATCTCGCCGTCTGTCCTCGACCTTGGCGAGTTTTGCCGAAATGTCTCCAAATTTGGCGATAGTCAGTCATTTGGTCCATGCCCAAAGTATCGCCATTTGTCATCGTTCTTGGCGAGTTTTGGCGAAATGTCGCCAAATTTGGCCATAATCTGCCATTGTTGGTCCATGCTTAATATCTCGCCAAATGTCGACATTGACGAGTTTCGCCGAAATATCGCCAAATTTAGCGCCAAAAATTATTTCGTATTTTGTATAACTCTAAAATTTTAACCCGTAGAATTTTGAACTTTTGTATTTAGAACTATATTATAATATCTAACGGTTTTCAATATCTTTTTTGACAGCAATCGACTGGAAATTTATTTACAGGGTGAGCCAAATGACTTTAAATACATTAAGGTGTACCGATGCATTCAATTCATTGAAAGTCTGTGGTCAATGACTACTTAGGCTATCCCCAAAATCTCGCAAACTATGTCAAGTTTGTCGGCTTTTGGTGAAATATCGCCAAATAAAGTGTCAGAAGGAAATCTTTCAAATTGAACTCAGCTTGGCGATATCGAAATATTTGGCTAGAAATCGCTAAACCTTACTATTATTGATATTTTATATCTTTCAAACAAATAAGTTTAGAGGAAGTGCGTAAAAAACATTTTTGATTTAATAGACGTGCAAGGAAGTCATGTGTTGGACACATCAGATTTTTTTAAAATTATAATATCGTGTGCATGGGAAATCAGAGCAGGAATGTAATGCTTTACACGCAAAACAATAAGAATTGAAGATTTCCGAGGCTAATAGGTAAATTGTTTTAGTTTGGTGAAAAAATAAAATGGCTCAAATTCCGATTTTGTGAAAGTGAGTTCTCGCGGTTTGCACAGATTTCGGCTTGGCGCAATTTATTGAGAGCTTAAGGAAATAGATTTTTGAAAACAAGTGCAAAGGTTTTATTAGAATACAGCGTTAAATTTTAATGATCCGTGAAGAAATAATGCAGTTATTAAGAGATTTCAATTGATCTATCTCCAGAATTCTCGCCAAATGAGTACATTGATTTAAGTTGGGGGAATTCCGCCAAATTTCAGAAAATTGAAATCTTCTCATTTAGTACATCGGAGTAATGATGAATAAAACACGTTATAGTTGATAATTTTAAGAAAATTCGGCTGTATTAAGGGATTCAACTTTTCAAATAAAGGCTTGCTTTACTTTTTCATGGTCGAACCATTTCCCATATATTATTGCTGCTAAGTCAATGCTTCGAATGATTTCCTGAAAAAACGCTTGCAAAATGGCGTATGTTGGCACTTTGGCGAGGCTTAGATTTGAAACTGGATTTTATTTGAGACTGGGATATATAATGACACTGGTTATAGATAAAAATGAATGTTGGTATGAGTGTATGAGGTTGAAAAACTCCAGCACCGTTGAGCACCGTTGCACCATGAAATTTGGTTCACCTAAGTCTTTTATCATGGAGAAGCTTTTTATGCTATCCGTTTTCCTCTAACTTGCCACCAGGTGGCGCAGCAGAACGTCGAATTCTATTCCGTTTAGCCGTTTGCTATGCGAATATCGTCCAACCGATTTCGATGAAATTTGGTACACGCGAATATTAGAACACGGAGAATATTTTTCACTATCCATTTTGCTGTAACTTGCCGCTAAATGGCGCTGAAAAGCATAAACTTCTATACCGTTCGACCAATCGGCATAAAATTTTTTATACTTACACATTTGAGCACGAAGAATATATTCTAACTGCGTTCCTTTTGATGTTACTCACCACTAGATGACACTGCAATGCATTATTATTTTAAGTCGCCACTGGATGACGCTGCAGCAGGCCAAATTCTTGACCATTCAAACGGTCGCTATGAAAATCAGTATACATAGCTATTTGAACAATGAGAATATTTTGGCGTTATCCATTTTGCTATAACTCTCCACTTGACGGCGCTGTAGCAAATCATTACTTTAATTAACTACTAGATGGCCCTGCAGTGTATCACTTCTTGACTGTGCAAATAATTGTTATGAAAATTGGTATACATAGATAGTTGAACACGGTCGCTATAAAAATCAGTATACATAGCTATTTGAACAATGAGAATATTTTGGCGTTATCCATTTTGCTATAACTCTCCACTTGACGGCGCTGTAGCAAATCATTACTTTAATTAAATACTAGATGGCCCTGCAGTGTATCACTTCTTGACTGTGCAAATGATCGCTATGAAAATAGGTATACATAGATATTTGAACACGGGGAAGAGTTTGGCGCTATCCATTTTCCTATAACTTGCCACTAGATGTCGCGTCAACACATGAACTTCAGGACTGTCCAGCCGATAGTCATGAAAATTCGTATACATCGATATCTGAATGCGAAAAATATTTTCGCCGTATCCGTTTTGCTAGAACTCGCCACTAGATTGCGCTACGCCGCATGACCTTCTGCACCATACAAACGATTGCCTTGCAATTCGGTATGCATGATTATTGGACACAATATAACGCGATATCCACTTTGCTATATCTGTTTATTACAATGAATAGTAATCACCTCAAATCGTAATATCAAAAAGTCCATTCATTCCCGTGCGAAGAACGGGTACTTCAGCTAGTAAGTATATATATATATGTATGTATATATATGTGTGTAAGTGTATATGTGTGTTTTACCATGTGTATATGTGTTTATATGTATGTTTTATTATGTCATGTGTGATATCATGTCTGTAATTTATGATTGTACTAATATTGTTTACTGTCTGCCGTTGGGGTTCTGCGAGCCCCAGCGGCATAGTATGTAAAAATAAGCGATAAATGAATAAATTCTTCCCTGGAGGGATTTTATGCCGTAAACCTTCGGGTCGGCCCCTCCAGTGGGTGTCTCACACCTCTCACGTCTCACGTTGTCATTAGAAAGTCGAAGACGCCGAGATATCTTTACTGCGACCAACCCTATTTTTAATTATGTTCCAATTGAGCCTAAATTATGATACTTCGTGGGTGTTTAGGTGTTGCCACAAGGTACCTTTATATATTTGGTTGCAAATTGTCCGCCCAATAGTTCGCGAGTAATAGCCATTTGAAATTCACCAATTTTGGCGACAAAGTATTCCCATAATATACCTAAAATTTAAATATAACTAAAAGCAAATCGTGCCATATTACTTCGTTTGACACCAATAGCCCACGTACAAAGCGGCTAAGTCGTCGGGTATATAGAACTGAAGGTACGGGGGGTTGTAAACGTTATCATTAGAAAGCGGTAGGGGGCGCTGTTTTTTTTGACGAAGTCTATTTTTAACTATGTTCCAATTGAGCTAAAATTATGAAACTGGGTGGGTGCTTTGGTCTTGTCACGAGGTATCTTTTGATATTTGGTTGGTCATATTCGGACAAATAGTTCGCGAGTTATAACCATTTGAATTTCGCCAATGTTGGCGAAAAGGCATTTTTTACAGTGTATACACCTAAAATTTAAACTAGCAAAAAGAAAACTTTGTGCGTTTATTGCGTTTGACACATAAACATTACGTGCAAATCCGCTGAGCCGCCGGATGCATAGATCGGAAGATACAGGGGTGGTCGTAAATGTTGTCATCAGAACGCCGGAGACGCCGAGATCTATTTACTGCGACCAACCCTATTTTTAATTATGTTCCAATTGAGCCTAAATTATGATACTTCGTGGGTGTTTAGGTGTTGCCACAAGGTACCTTTATATATTTGGTTGCAAATTGTCCGCCCAATACTTCGCAAGTTATACCCATTTGAAATTCACAAATTTTGGCGACAAAGTATTCCCTGTATATACCTAAAATTTAAGTATAACTAAAAGCAACTCGTGCCATATTACTTCGTTTGAGAATATAGCCCACGTATAAAGCGGCTAAGTCGTCGGGTATATAGAACTGAAGATACGGGGGGCGGACGGTATACGTTATCAATAGAAAGCGGTAGGGGGCGCTGTTTTTTTTGACGAAGTCAATTTTTAGCTATGTTCCAATTGAGCTAAAATTATAAAACTGGGTGGGTGTTTAGGTCTTGCCACAAGGTATCTTTTGATATTTGGTTGGTCATATTCGGTCAAATAGTCCGCGAGTTATAGTCATTTGAAGTTCGCTAATATTGGCGAAAAGACATTTTTTACAGTGTATACACCTAAAATTTAGACTAGCAAAAAGAAAATGTTGTGTATTTAATACGTTTGACACGTAAATATTACGTGCAAAGCAGCTAAGCCGTCGGATACATAGATCTGAAGATACAGGGGTGGTCGTAAACGTTGTCATTAGAACGCCGGAGACGCCGAGATCTCTTTACTGCGACCAATCCTATTTTTAATTATGTTCCAATTGAGCCTAAATTATGATACTTCGTGGGATTTTAGGAGTTGCCACAAGGTACGTTTATATATTTGGTTGCAAATTGTCCGCCCAATAGTTCGCAAGTTATAGCCATTTGAAATTCACAAATTTTGGCGACAAAGTATTCCCTGTATATACCTAAAATTTAAATATAACTAAAAGCAAATCGTGCCATATTACTTCGTTTGACACCAATAGCCTACGTACAATGCGGCTAAGTCATCGGGTATATAGAACTGGAGATACGGAGGGGGGGGTCGTATACGTTATCATTAGAAAGCCATAGGGGGCGCTGTTTTTTTTTTTTTTTTAACTGAGTTTATTTTTAACTATGTTTCAATTGAACTAAAAATTGAACGTACAAAGAAATAGAATACAAAGAAAAATCCAAATAGAATATAGAAGAAATAGAATAAATAAATAAAAACAGCGCCCCCTATGGCTTTCTAATGATAACGTATACGACCCCCCCCGTATCTCCAGTGCTATATACCCGACGACTTAGCCGCTTTATACGTGGGCTATTGGTCTCAAACGAAGTAATATGGCACGAGTTGCTTTTAGTTAAATTTAAATTTTAGGTATATACAGGAATACTTTGTCGCCAAATTTGTGAACTTCAAACGGCTATAACTCGCGAACTATTGGTCGGACAATTTGCAACAAAAATGTAAAGGTACCTTGTTGCAACACCTAAACTCCCACGAAGTATCATAATTTAGCTCAATTTGAACATAATTAAAAATAGGGTTGTGCCATAAATACATCTCGTCTTCGACGACTGATGACAACGTTACGACAGCCGCTGTATCTTCCGATCTATGGGATCCGACGGTTAGCGGCGTTGCACGTTATGTTTATGTGCAAAGCAATAGACGCACAATGTTTCTTTTGCTAGTTTAATTTTAGTGTATACTGTAAAAAGCCTTTTCGCAACATTGCGATCTTCAAATGGCTATAATTCGCGAACTATTTCGAATATGACCAACCAAATATAAAAGATACTTCACAAAGACTAAATACCCACCAGTTCATAATTTAGTCAATGGAATAGATTAAAGAATAAACTCAGTAAAAAAAAAAAAACAGCGCCCCCTATGGCTTTCTAATGATAACGTATACGACCCCCCCCGTATCTCCAGTGCTATATACCCGACGACTTAGCCGCTTTATACGTGGGCTATTGGTCTCAAACGAAGTAATATGGCACGAGTTGCTTTTAGTTAAATTTAAATTTTAGGTATATACAGGGAATACTTTGTCGCCAAAATTTGTGAACTTCAAACGGCTATAACTCGCGAACTATTGGGCGGACAATTTGCAAACAAAAATGTAAAGGTACCTTGTTGCAACACCTAAACACCCACGAAGTATCATAATTTAGGCTCAATTGGAACATAATTAAAAATAGGGTTGGTCGCAATAAATAGATCTCGGCGTCTCCGGCGTACTGATGACAACGTTTACGACCACCCCTGTACCTTCCGATCTATGGGTCCGACGGCTTAGCGGCTTTGCACGTTATGTTTATGTGCCAAATGCAATAAACGCACAAATTTTTCTTTTTGCTAGTTTAAATTTTAGGTGTATACACTGTAAAAAAAGCCTTTTCGCCAACATTGGCGATCTTCAAATGGCTATAATTCGCGAACTATTTTTCCGAATATGACCAACCAAATATAAAAAGATACCTTCATCCAAAACCTAAATACCCACCCAGTTTCATAATTTTAGCTCAATTGGAACATAGTTAAAAATAAACTCAGTAAAAGAAAAAAAAATAGCGCCCCCTATGGCTTTCTAATGATAACGTATACGACCCCCCCCCGTATCTCCAGTGCTATATACCCGACGACTTAGCCGCTTTGTACGTGGGCGATTGGTGTCAAACGAATTAATATGGCACGATTTTCTTTTAGTTATATTTAAATTTTAGGTATATACAGGGAATACTTTGTCGCCAAAATTTGTGAATTTCAAATGGCTATAACTTGCAAACTATTGGCCGGACAATTTGCAACCAAATATATAAAGGTACCTTGTGTCATCACCTATACGGGGGGGGGGTTGTATACGTTATCAATAGGAAGCGGTAGGGGGCGCTGTTTTTTTTGACGAAGTCTATTTTTAACAATGTTCCAATTGAGCTAAAATTATAAAACTGGGTGGGTGTTTAGGTCTTGCCACGAGGTATCTTTTGATATTTGGATGGTCATATTCGGACAAATAGTCCGCGAATTAGTCATTTGTAGTTCGCCAATGTTGGCGAAAAGACATTTTTTACAGTGTATGCACCTAAAATTTAAACTAGGAAAAAGAAAACGTTGTGCGTTTAATGCGTTTCACACGTAAACATTACGTGCAAAGCCGCTAAGCCGTCGGATACATAGATCTGAAGATACAGGGGTGGTCGTAAACGTTGTCACTAGATCCCCGGACACGCCGAGATCTCTTTACTGCGAACAACCCTATTTTTAATTATGTTCCAATTGAGCCTAAATTATGATACTTGGTGGATGTTTAGGTGATGCCACAAGGTACCTTTATATATTTGGATGCAAATTGTCTGAATAGTAGTTCGCGAGTTATAGCCATTTGAAATTCACCAATTTTGGCGACAAAGTATTCCCTGTATATACCTAAAATTTAAATATAACTAAAAGCAAATCCTGCCATTTTACTTCGTTTGACACCAATAGCCTACGTACAAAGCGGCTAAGTCGTTGTGTATATAGAACTGAAGATACGGGGGGGTTGTATACTGTTACGAAAATCGCCAAGTGGGTGTATTTTAAATCAGTCCATTGCACAGTAAATAAAAAAAAATAACACTTTATTTCACGTCTCGCAGTTCGATGGCTCAAAATAATACAAGAAACTTTAGCATACGCTTACTAAAATCACAAATAAGCACAACAATGACGCTATTCATTTCACAGAATCAACCGTGCGCTTCAAAGTCTATCACCCAACTGAACTCCCCGGAGAGAGATCCTAGCGCTTTTATAGAGATGATGACGTCACGAGAATTGCCGAGAAATTTCTGGAACAATCTTAT
>JAWZYV010004773.1:0-11959 GCA_038373885.1 Cheiracanthium punctorium | reverse complement strand
GTTGCCCAGGGCCATCGAGATTCTACCGGGCCTGCTTGTGCACTCCTAAAGAGGCCTACGGACGTTTCCTCACTGGTTAGATTCTGCCGTTAGATGACATATCTAAGTGCTGGAACCAATAAGTGAGCATCCATAGGCCTCTTTGGATGACTCATCGGAGTATACAAGCAGGCCCGGTAGAATCACGAGTTGCCCTTGTTCCGAATTTCTGAAGCCACAGAGACCAACGCCCCCTAGAGAGGAAAGCCGCGGCTCTTACTTGTGACGTCACACTGAGTAGGTAAAGAAAAGCGTTTCCATTGGGTTTCTCCTCTCTACCGCTGCGCGGGACGTCACAAGTAAGCGCCGCGGATTTCCTCTCTAGGAGGCGTTGCCGAGACTCCCCCTTAGTCTCCCGCAACTTCTTAGGGAATGTACACCCTCTCAAAAAAGTATCTGAGTAAGAGTCAAACTTCCAGGAGCCCTCGTAAATTAAGGATCGGAAAAATAAATAACGTTTCCGACGGATAGCGAAAATGCCGTCTAAAAAAAGAGACACTAGGCATAAAAGGGTTAACGGTTTGGAGTTTTGGTCGGTTTTCTCCAGCTGTAACTTGAATACGCGTTAGAGCCCCTTAGAAAGTCCTCTGCCCAAGGTACCCCCAATCTTAGGCAGGTAGCCTACATGGGCTTTACCTTAACAACACAAATAAACTTCTTTTGTTGATTTCGTATGTTAAAATTTGAATGAATCAGGCTATGTATAGTTAATAGTTTTTCACATTTCAGCCGAGTTGTCCGTTTTTCAGAAATGAGTTGTTTCTCGCAAAGCTAAAATTGGAAACTTCCCTTATACACTGCTGGCCATCGTAAATGCAACACCCTGAAGGAAGCATGCAAATAATATGAAATTTACAACATGCATTAGCTGAGGTGAGATATGCAAATGATTAGAATTTCAGCGCAGACGCACATCAAGCGCGCCTGTGGCGCCACCTCAAAGCGCTATTTAAGGCTTGGAGATTTCGACGGTTTCAAGTACAGCAATTGTGTTTTTCTTGCTTTTTTTTCAAAAAAACGATAAATTATGCCTCGTAGGAAACAACGATCATCTTTTGATCAAGTATCCGAGTTTGACAGAGGAAGGATAGTGGCATACCGAGATTGTGGGTTATCTTTCAGGGAAATCGGTCGTCGTATTGGACGAAACCAAACAGCTGTGATGCGGATATGTGATCGTTGGGTGCAGGAGGGTACGACGGACAGACGTGATCGACCGCATCGACCTCAGTGCACCACGTCACGTGATGACAGGCAGATTGTACGCATGGCAGTGACGGACCGCTCAGTCACATCACGAACCATATCACAGCAGATTCAGTCTGTAACGCATCATCCAGTGTCTGCGCGTACCATTCGACGTCGTTTACAGCAGAATGGTCTGTCCGCAAGACGTCCGTTGCTTTGTCTACCTCTGACGCGGAACCACAGACGTCTCCGCCGCCAATGGTGCGATGAAAGAAGGATGTGGACGACAGAATGGAATGAAATTCTCTTTACTGACGAGTCACGCTTCTGTATGCAACACCACGACGGTCGGATTCGAGTCTGGAGACACCGTGGAGAGAGGATGCTGAACAGCTGCATTATGCACCGTCACACTGGTCCTGCACCGGGTATTATGGTATGGGGCGGTATCGGATATCTCTCTCGCACTCTAGTACGCATTGCCGGTACTTTAACCAGCCAGCGCTACATCTCCGAGGTGTTGGAGCCAGTTGTCCTTTCTTACCTTCAGGGCTTGCCAACAGCCATATTTCAGCAGGATAATGCACGGCCACACGTGGCACGCATTGTCCAAGGGTTCTTCGTCAATCACCAGATTGAATTGCTTCCCTGGCCGGCGCGCTCTCCGGATCTTTCGCCGATAGAAAACATGTGGTCCATGGTTGCTCAACGACTGACCCAGAGTTCATCCCCAGCTGTCACACCAGATCAACTTTGGCAACGTGTGGAAGCTGCTTGGTCTGCTGTACCCCAAGAACACATTCAAAGTCTCTTTGAATCAATGCCGAGGCGTGTGGCAGCTGTGATCTCCAACAACGGCGGCTACTCTGGGTACTGATTTTGGCAGGAACCACGCTTCATAGAATGCTGTAAATTCAATCATTTGTTACTTGGTCAACATGTTATCTACACAATAAATTTTGTTGTGATATCTCTTGTTTTTCTTGGTGTTGCAATTTGGGTGGCCAGCAGTGTATATCAAGACATTGTGAGAGTGTATGTAAATTTTTCACCCTCTTAGTCTCCCACATAACAAAAGATCTTATAGGAATATAAGTCAATTTTCATGTGCAAAATTTCTTTTGAAGAAAGCTTTTGTTCGATTTTTCCTGGTCGTACTTAAATATTGGGTTGGCAACAAAGTAATTGCGTTTTCTTGTATAAAATTCAAGCAAATAAGTTTTCAACAAGTTTTTAATTACAGGTAAGCTGTGCCTGAACATACGATTCATATTTGTTACATTTTAAAGTAAGAATTTCACTGGCAGTATTTTTTTTTTTTTTTTTCGTCCATAAAGATGGCCACCCTCCCCCTTTTTTCGCTTCTATCCTCCTTAGAGGACAATATTAAAAATGTCCTGAAATTAATTTTTAGGTATTCGTGACTGCTGTATTTTACAGAAAGAATTTCACGGATATCTATTTTTATTTGAGATCACGCGGGATATGTGAAAACAACTTTTTGGCCCCTTACCCCCCCCCCCTAAGATTACGAATTTTGGAAAATGCGCTCCGATCTAGCACCTATGTTGAAGAACTCACGTACGTGCCAAATTTCGCATAATTAACTTCAGTAGTTTTGGCCAGGCGAAATATTGACATACGGAAAAACGCAATTACTTTGTTGCCAACCCAATAGAAGCTAAAGTTTAAGTCATAATTTTTTTACGTCAGTTTTGTGATATATTCACTCTAAAAAAAAAAAAAAAAAACTGGAGTGACTTTCCGAATACTTGATTACATCCGAATACTGGACTACATCAGCGTTTAAATGAATTCGATTCATTACAATCGGATATAGTGTTTGGAGGCTAGTACACTTCAAATATTTTAGTCCACATTAGGCCGTAACATATAAGAAATAGTTTTTGTACAGGGCTACAAAAACTAAAGCCCTGCGCACACCAAAATCTATACTGGTTGTGCGCGGCGATCTATGATATAAATACCCAAATTGAACTTATTTGAATACAACATTCAGACACTAGCAAACTTTAAATTAGCTGCGTCCGTAGACCTTAATGTATATATTGATATATGCAACCCTGCAGACAAACTATCAGGTCTTCAAACACTAAACTCTATACAGAGTATGCGATCGTGACCGATATTGTACTTACACAATTTGTACTCGATCGAATGTATCGCTTCGACGTTAGAGCACTTTCAAGAATTTCCGTCCATAAGCCATAATGAAAAGAATTATTTTTAGTAGCCCTGTCAAAAAAAACTAAGTTCTATACACATCAAAATCAATACCGGTCGTGCAACGGTGGTCTGTAATATACATACCAAACTTCAGCTAAATCGAGTGCACCGATTAGGAGCTATCGTGTTCGCTCACATACATGCATCTCGTAAAAATAGCATCAAAGAATTCAGAAGACCTCACAACACATCAAAATCTCAAAGCCGAATTTTTTCATGATTACTTTCCTTACATTGTACATGGTCGGAAAGTAATAATAAGTTATCTCTTTCTTTACAATGTATCTGTATGCGTACTTCAATGTTTTGGGAGGATAAGGGATTGGCCACCATATACAATTTGTATATTAGATGTCTGTGAATGCCACGCCCACTTATCCTCTCAAATGCTTTCTTTTTCCTAGCACTTGATAGTGGACCGTTGGCGTCTCCATTCAGAGGCGGCCCGAGGGGCGTGCGGGGCCCCAGGCGAAGCGCAAGAGCGGGACCTCTTCTCTATGATGTCTTATAAGATAGCAATAAAATGGCCCTGGAGCGGGGCCTCTATAAGCGCGGGGCCTTAGGCGATCGCCTACATTCGCACCCCCCCCTTGGGCCGGCCCTGCTCCATTAGTTTAGTCTTCTTGCTTTCAATACATTATTTTCAGAAATGCACAGACGCAAATTCAGGGGCTCTTTTTTTTTTCCAAAAATTGTATATTAAGAATTTTTATATTTTACGAAGTACTTTCAATTCTTTAAAAATTTACCGCTGTTAAGAGAAAAAAATAATTTCAAAAAGACTATAAACGTTTAATTTTAATCTAGTCAGAATAACACATTGTGGAAAATTTCTTTAATTTACCTATTTTAACTAGTTTAAGATAGAGTTGCGCAAAAGATTTTTGTTAATTTGAAAATAAATATTCGTATATACGAAAATCTTAAATATATAAACCTATAGCTATAAAGTTATTATTTTTTGAAAATGCATAATTTATAATTATTTGTGAAACTCTTTAATCCTATGAAAATTACTCGTTATACTTTCATAAAATTTCCTCCTTTTCTTTAAAGTTTCTACTAATGCAAGCTGCGTGAGCCAAAAAAAGGTTTTGGGAGGCACAAATACATTTCTTTTTTTTCTCGTGGAATCTGTACGCTAAAAATTCGTAACATATGTCCTCCAAGCCCGGCCCCAGGTCAATTGTCCCCCCTTCCACCACCCCCTCTCTCGGCGGGCCCGATCTTATCCACATAGCCATGGTGCGTTCTTCTAATGCCGGATGAAAACAGAACATTCTGTAATTGGAACTATCAATCCTTGGTTTTCATTCATGGTTTCAACTTAGCCTCGAGGGGGAAAAAAATCGTTTTCAGGTAATTTATAAGGCAATATAGACTTCGTGTTTCACTTAAAAAATCTCGAGTGACTCCACTCGACTTTCCGAACACTTACAATTAAGATCATTACCAAGCATTTTAATAAATTTTAATCGATGAATAATTCAAACATATATACCAAACTGAAGCTCAATTGAATGCGCCGTTTAAACGCTAGCGCACTTTCAATAATTCCCCCCCATAGGCCATAATGTAAAAGAAATCTTTGTCGTAGCCCTGTAGAAAAACTATAAGTCCTATACACACCAAAATCAATACCGGTCTTGCGACGGTGGTTTATAACATATATACCCAATTTGAGCTCAATCGAATGCCTCGTTTAGGAGCTATCGTGTTCACTCACATACACACAAACACACACACACACACACACACACACACATCTCGTAAAAATAGCATAAATGGATTCAGAAGCCCTTAAAACGTGTAAAAACACCAAAATCTCGAATTCGAATTTTTTCATGATTACAATACTTTCGTTACATGGTACATGTTCGGAAAGTAAAAATGCAAAAATAGATTGACGACTCGAAAGTAAAACTTTATTCCTCTTATCACATTGCACAACACAGAGAAGGAACATGGCTGGATCAACAGCCTTTTTCTTGTAACAATTTACAGCGCATTTCTTTCGAGCAGAAAAAACAAAAAATATAAATATATATAAAAGCTCTGTATTCTTTAAAATCTATACATCAAACACAAGAAAGAGAAAAAGTTTTGACGAGAACAATTCTTTGGTAATATAAATTACAATAAATATGGCCTTCCGTCAAACATCATGGGAAATTTAAAAAAAGAAAAGAAAATCCTAATAAGCACTTTCCACAATTTGGTAATCAGCAGTAGCTCTGGCTCAAATCCAAGTACTGGTTCCTTCCAATTGTCCTGTTAGGAGGCGCGCAGAGCACGTTCACTTCCGGTTGGGAGAGCCTGGATCTGTAAAAGAAAGTACAACGGGTCTTTAAGAATTACAGTGAAAACTTCGAGAGCGACCACCTGTCGTCGTTCTGCGAAAAATAGGTCGCTAAGCGAGGTGGTCGCTCAAAGAATATAATATGAAGCGACTCCACTCGACTTTCCGAACACGTACGATTAAGATCATTACCAAGCATTTAAATAAATTTTAATCGATGAATAATTCAAACATATATACCAAATTGAAGCTCAATCGAATGCACCGTTTAAACGCTAGCGCACTTTCAAGAATTTCTCCCTATGTGCCATAATGTAAAAGAAATTTTTGTCGTAGCCCTGTAGAAAAACTATAAGTCCTATACACATCAAAATCAATACCGGTCTTACGATGGTGGTTTATAACATGTATACCAATTTGAGCTCAATCGAATGTACCGTTTAAACGCTAGCGCACTTTCAAGAATTTCCCCCATAGGCCATAATGTAAAAGAAATCTTTGTCGTAGCCCTGTAGAAAAACTATAAGTCCTATACACACCAAAATCAATACCGGTCTTGCGATGGTGGTTTATAACATATACCCAATTTGAGCTCAATCGAATGTACCGTTTAAACGCTAGCGCACTTTCAAGAATTTCCCCCATAGGCCATAATGTAAAAGAAATCTTTGTCGTAGCCCTGTAGAAAAACTATAAGTCCTATACACACCAAAATCAATACCGGTCTTGCGACGGTGGTTTATAACATATATACCCAATTTGAGCTCAATCGAATGCTCCGTTTAGGAGCTATCGTGTTCACTCACATACACACAAACACACATACACACACACACACATATATACATACATCTCGTAAAAATAGCATAAATGAATTCAGAAGACCTCAAAACGTGTAAATACACCAAAATCTCGAAGTCGAATTTTTTATGATTACAATACTTTCCTTACATGGTACATGTTCGGAAAATATGCTAAAAATATTGTTTGTTTTGTTATTTATGCAGTGGCATACTAATACATGCGTAATTATACAAACTTTTTTTAATTTAAATTTTAATTAAATATTTAGGAATTTCAGATTCTTTGATTTTTTTTTCTCCCTGAGAATACTTCTCAATTTTTTTTTTTTTTTCATCTGACAATAGAGCCGATATTCTTCAGGCATTCTGAACTTCCCAGAATAAAATCTATTTTCTTTAAAATTTGCTTTATTGGGTTTTCCCCACAGCCAAAAGAAACCGCCAACTTCTTTTACTTTTTTCGTGTGACCCAATCACATCCATTCGTTCCTCCAGCGGTAAAATCACTCATTTCTTGCACCTCATTTACATTCAATGCTGGGATGCTGAAAGTCAGGAATCTCCTCCTACCTGACGACGATTAGTAGTGAGCATGAATGAATAAAATTATTCGATTATTAAATGGCATTCGACATTTTCGATTTTGAAAAATCCCTTCGAAGACTCAGCACATAGCATTCGAATAGCACATGGCATTCGAAATCTCGAATAAAAATTGCGAATACTTTTCGAATTGTGAAACCGCGAATACTTTTCGAATAATAGTGAAACCGCGAATACTTTTCGAATAGTGAAACCGGGAATACTTTTCGAATAGTGAAACCGGGAATACTTTTCGAATAGTGAAACCGCGAATACTTTTCGAATAGTGAAACCGCGAATACTTTTCGAATAATAGTAAAACCGCGAATACTTTTCGAATAATAGTAAAACCGCGAATACTTTTCGAATAATAGTAAAACCGCGAATACTTTTCGAATAGTGAAACCGGGAATACTTTTCGAATAGTGAAACCGCGAATACTTTTTGAATAGTGAAACCGCGAATACTTTTCGAATAGTGAAACCGCGAATACTTTTCGAATAATAGTAAAACCGCGAATACTTTTCGAATAATAGTAAAACCGCGAATACTTTTCGAATAATAGTAAAACCGCGAATACTTTTCGAATAGTGAAACCGGGAATACTTTTCGAATAGTGAAAACCGCGAATACTTTTCGAATAGTGAAACCGCGAATACTTTTCGAATAGTGAAACCGCGAATACTTTTCGAATAGTGAAACCGCGAATACTTTTCGAATAGTGAAACCGCGAATACTTTTCGAATAGTGAAACCGCGAATACTTTTCGAATAATAGTAAAACCGCAAATACTATTCGAATAGCAACAATCTATCATAGAAATAATTCAAATGGCATATCACTAATGACAATATAAATTGTTGTTGGAAACCTACATTAAGATTGAAAACGCCGTAGGCTGTGTCACTGCGCGAATGGTAGGATCCTATTAGAGATGAGTTCGTGGCATTTTTTAAAGTCCGAGCCCGCCCAAGGAATTTTAATTCAACCCCGAGCAGTATAAGTCGGAGCCCGAGCCCGAAATTTCAGCTAATCTTATAAATAAAAATGAAATTCTGTTTGTTTGTTTGTTTGTTTGTGGATTTGATTCGTATACAAATCCACAAAAATGGACCTATCGGCCTGAAATTTAGTACAGATATGTAAAATAATATAGAATAACTCATAGTCCACTTTAAAACTTTGGAAGTCCACCCGTTCCCGGAATTTAAGAGATTTTTTATGCTATTCACGCAAAAAGCTTTCCGTAATTGTAACCCCTGTAGTGAAAAATGTGTGAAATAAGGATCGTGGTTGCCATGTGTGGCGATTTTGCCGAATAAAATGTTTTAAATTCTCAAATTAAAAATAAAAGAATAATATTGATTTCTTTTTGTTAGTTTATATTCGTAAGGTTATTTTTTTTTTAATTATAATATCGTATGCATGGGAAATCAGAGCAGGAATGTAATGCTTTACACGCAAAACAATAAGAATTGAAGATTTCCGAGGCTAATAGGTAAATTATTTTAGTTTGGCGAAAAAATAAAATGGCTCAAATGCCGATTTTGTGAAAGTGAGTTCTAGCGGTTTGCACAGATTTCGGCTTGGCGCAATTTATTGAGAGCTTAAGGAAATAGATCTTTGAAAACAAGTGCAAAGGTTTTATTAGAATACAGCGTTAAATTTTAATGATCCGTGAAGAAATAATGCAGTTATTAAGGGATTTCAATTGATCTATCTCCAGAATTCTCGCCAAATGAGTACATTGATTTAAGTTGGGGGAATTCCGCCAAATTTCAGAACATTGAAATCTTCTCATTTAGTACATCGGAGTAATGATGAATAAAACACGTTATAGTTGATAATTTAAAAAAATTCGGCTGTATTAAGGGATTCAACTTCTCAAATAAAGGCTTGCTTTACTTTTTCGCGGTCGAACCATTTCCCATATATTACTGCTGCAAAGTCAATGCTTCGAATGATTTCCTGAAAAAACGCTTGCAAAATGGCGTATGTTGGCACTTTGGCGAGGCTTAGATTTGAAACTGGATTTTATTTGAGACTGGGATATATAATGACATTATTATTTTAACTCGCCACTAGATGACGCTGCAGCAGGCCAAATTTTTGACCATTCAAACGGTGGCCATGAAAATCAGTATACATAGCTATTTGAACAATGAGAATATTTTGGCGTTATCCATTTTGCTATAACTCGCCACATGACGGCGCTGTAGCAAATCACTACTTTAATTAACCACTAGATGGCCCTGCAGTGTATCACTTCTTGACTGTGCGAATGATCGCTATGAAAATAGGTATACATAGATATTTGAACACGGGGAAGAGTTTGGCACGATCCATTTTCCTATAACTTGACACTAGATGTCGCGTCAACACATGAACTTCAAGACTATTCAGCCGATCGTCATGAAAATTCGTATACATCGATATCTGAATGCGAAGAATATTTTTGCCGTATCCGTTTTGCTAAAACTCGCCACTAGATTGTGCTACGCCGCATCGCCTTCTGCACCGTAAAAACGATTGCCTTGAAATTCAGTATGCATGATTATTGAACACAATATAACGCGATATCCATTTTGCTATATCTCTTTATTACAATAAATAGTAATCACAACAAATATTAATATCAAAAAGTCCATTCATTCCCGTGCGATGAACGGGTACTTCAGCTAGTAGATAAATAAAAGTAAATAGAGTATCAAATTGATAGAGTATCAAATTGATAGAGTATCAAATATTGAGTATAGATTGAGTATCAAATTTTTCCATTTGGGCAAACTAAAGACAAATATTGTAGCAAACTCTTGATCCACTTCCTAATTCTTTATATTCAAGCTTAAATAATAATAATAAATAACAATATAATCAATGATATAATCACCAGAATTAATATTATTAATTATAATTCCCGAATCAATATCCGTTTTTTAAACACTTTTTTTTCCTTTTAACAGAAATGCGTTTATTTCTCCTATGAATCCATTTTAAAAATCTAATCACAAGGGCTATTCTCAATTATGGAGAAATTTTTCACGAGCCCGAACACAAACGTGAATTAGAGCCCGAGCCCGGTTCGGGCTTTCGGGCTCGAGCTGAGGGCGTCTCCTCTGCAGATCCTATATGCAGATATCTCTCTATTCTAAAAAAAGTAACGGCCGATGTCAAGAGCTTGTTTCGCTATCTCCTAAACGTGGGGATTTGAGTTTCGACTAAGGTGTCCACGGATTCGGAAAATTCCGAGGAGCCTGATAAGCTGACTTAAATTTCGAAAATCGAATTATTTTAGAAGATATTAATAAAAAACTGAAAAAATAAAACATAATGGTTGCCAGATTTGGCATAAAATCATTCATTCCTTTGCAACAAAGCAATTCCAAGTATGTAGAATCGCGTGAAATTGACAAACATGAAGTAGAATGACACCCATTTTACGCCAAATTAAAAAGTATATGAAATAAATAACTCAAAGTGTGTTACACAAAGTTGACAATTTTCAAATAGTAAGTTCGCTTAGACAACAGGAGTTTAGAATGAGCGATTATTCGTTTTTCCAAAACAGAATAACTAATTGTAACTGATTTTAAAAGCGCCATCTTGGCATTAGGTACGATCTGGCAAAATGGTATCTTTCCAAGCAGGGTGAATCTAAACCGCGAGTTCAAAAATGTTAGAACCCAGTATCTTGAAAATGAAAAATAATTAAAATGCAGATTATTTTAAAGCCGGTTCGGTCCAGCTGGAGTATTTGCTACCAGTAGAAATATTGGGTGGCGTTCACTATGCCATTATAGCAGTTATAGTACACTTTGGATATTTGCCAGCGCGGCGAGATGATATAATTCGTGGTGCTCAATACGCCAATCTGCAAAGGATTATGTATATGAAAATATGGATAACGGTTTTCCGGGAACCTTACATGAGCAGTAATTATAGGTTGTGAGCATGTGTAAATCGCCAAATAATGAAAAGTCGCCGTTGGTGGCAAGCTATCTTAGCTGTTCCGTAGTTTTTATCAAAGAAAACATATGAAGTACTGTTTTCTTAGAGCTAATTATTAACTATACATATACGCAAGTCACCAAATCATGAAAAATCGCCATAATTGGCTAATACGCAAGGTGTTCCATGGGTTTCACATAATTAAAAATAGTGCGAAGTTTAAATTTTTATGTTCCAAGCAACATGCAAGAACCAAGCAATGTGTAGCTCGGTAACATTCTATCTGATCCAACCTTTGGGTTTTGTTTGTTGAAATTATGCCTTTTTTACGAATAAGCCTTATTAGGGGCCGAATGCCTCATACGAAAAGCGAGCGTAGCGAGTCTAGGGGCCTTGGCCCACTTATAGTTTATAAAAATATGACTCACATTCCACTCAGAACTCCAATCGGATTTATCTGTACGGACTTCAGGTTTAAACCGGTCACGTAAGGAGACTGTCCGGCTGGCGTGTCCGGCCTGGAGCGTACCCCCACCACACCTTGGCTCCTTTAGTCTCCGATGGGGGAAGCGACTGGTCGCCAGATTATACGTACTGGGCACCCGGCTTCATTGGATGTTCAGAACTGAAAGAGGACATTATTCATAATTTAAAAAGAAACATTCACAAAAACTATATTGGTCGTTTCGAAACACTAGAACAAAATTACTTATACTTAAAAGAAAACTAAGAAAAGTGGTGTTCTTAATGCATTTCAAAAAATTTCGCCTGGGCTGGAACAACTGAAGCTTATACGGAAATTTCGCACGTGTGAGGTTTTAACCCTTTGAAGGTGCAACCCTTTCCCAATGCT
>JAWZYV010004772.1:0-10709 GCA_038373885.1 Cheiracanthium punctorium | reverse complement strand
TTAATGATGAAATGCAATGCTCAATCTATCAAACTTATTAATTTCAAGCAATTTGTAATTTAAAATAAAGTACTGGAATTTGATTTTCTAATAAAACAATTGTATGAGAATAAGATATTTCTTTATTTGTCTATTCTACATTTTCAAGTGGATTAATCAAACCTTTCAAAATATTTTCTTTTAAAGATAGATAACATTGGAGAAACAAAATTTTTCTGATCTTTAATTAATTTTTTATACTTTCTTCCTTTTTTTGTGTAAAATTTTTATTACATTCGTATAACTGTGCCGCACGTGTGCGTAGAAAGACGCACACGAAGTTGAGAAATGGGATATATCCTAAAAAATACAAAATTTTAATTGCGTCAAATTTATAGTTTGTCAGTCTAAAATTTTTTTTACACAATGCAATCTCCTTTATGTTCTCTAATATGAATTCATACTCATATATTTCAATTTAAACGACGAATTAATTTGAATGGAGTTTATTATCTTTTATGATCTTAAAAAAAAAATATTACCTATTTGTAAAACTCAGTGTTAAAATTTTTGCTTACGTTGGAATATATTATGAGATATACTAGCTCTTTAGAGTACGTGTTATTTTGCCATAATTTCCTTTGTACTCACACAAATTGGCACCTTCTTTATTGAGTATATATTTTTGAGAAGTGGGATCGTAACCTGTTGTTAGTTTAGTATCAAAGGCCTTTGCAGCTGCATGCCGCTTCTTTCATACTTTGTTTTCAATACGCCTGCTGAAATGTGATAGTTGCGATCATTCAAATGATTCGGGATAAGTAATGATAGCACAAATAGCATCTTAATATAGCCAAATGTAAATTTATATTTCTTACAGACGGTTCGCTTTATTAACCAATTTTTGAAGTAAAACGTCTTTAGGCGCAACTAGGGAGTAACTCAGATTTTTTTTTTTCTGACGGAAGTAACGATCAGTAAAGGAAGTGACGTATATGTCATATACTCCACGCTTCTTTTCCCCCCCCCTGGTACCTTCATTTGCGGCACAGCTCTCGGGCGTTCGTTCCTGCGAACGTCGACTCTGCTCCCTGCGCGTCGACATTACTTCCTACCTGTTTTGAAGCAAGGTATTGTCTGATGACTCTTCAGTGGATAAGTGGACCGGCTCTTGTCAGAGCCACTCTGGGAAGCCTTTCGCTGAACAGGCGGCGATCCTGCTGGCTGTCTCTCACTGTTGTTACAAGCGCCGACCCAACCCAACAACAAACAAGGCCTACGCACCGAATACGGAAAGTGGCACAATGGTGCATTCCGTGGTCCAAGCTCCGTTGCTTTACTCACATGTTTTCAATGCCATTATTACAATATTTAATGGAAATATGAGTTAAAACTTGACATGATTAGTTGCCATGATACATAAATATTGTTTGTCTGTACTTAAATAGTATGTAATCTTGCTTTTAATATTGCTCATGTGTTTTTGAGTTATTTATAATAATGAGCCAAATGTAAATTTTTAAACAGAATAATATTTCGGACAAAACCAGCAGAGGAAAACAAAGGTTTAACAACACTGCCATAGAAAAACGCAATTATAGACCCTAGGTGCATTCGATACCAACCGACAGAAGAAAACACCAGTTTAGGAACACAAAAATACCACCACATAGACATTCTCTCGATTCAAACCCTACGGGAAAACGAGAATCTCGAGAATCTCATCTTTTAAGAAAAGAGTGAAAGAATAATAGTTCAACACGGATACTTCCTGGATGCTAACCCGATATCCAGACGGAACAACGGTTTAAGAACACGGGTATGTAACACCACAAATAAACAAGCAATGGCTGCAAAGGGTTTAAGAACAAAATAAAAGAATAACAAATGGACACTCCGTGGATTCTAACCCAACTTCAAGACGGAGCAACGGTTTAACACGGGGATGGAAAACCACAAAGGAACGGACCCTCCCAGCAAACACAGCCGTATCGGGTAAGGGATGGGCCGACATCGGCAGTGCCGTTTCGATGTCGGCATTGGCATGATGGTAACTGGATCGGTGTCGGTTCTGTGTCGGCAAAATGCGTTGGCGTAGGCAAAAGAAAGGTGATTTCGGGCATGCATCGGTCCGATTGCGGCAAGTCTTTTAGGGTTAACATGCGATTTCGGCGATGTACCGCATAACCGATATCGGCCCAGAAGTGTAATTTCTAAACTCAACGGTATAAAGCCAGCACAAGCAGCACATATATATTGTTATAATAATTCTTTTTAATTTATGATTTCAATAGTTACAATTTACAATGTTTTGAGTCCGTTGGATTCAAGTGCCTCCTTCACATGCGAAAAAAAGGAGGGAAAGGGGGCAATCATTCTATCTGGTTAATTTACCTGAGGTCCTGTCCAGCGTTCTGGTCTACCGCGCATCTCTCAATCTACAGTTTAGATGTTGGTGATTTTCTCCAGATGTATTGTTAATATGCGTTAGATAAGTTAACCAGTTTTTTATGACTTAGTATTGAAGGGGTTTCTAAGCGCCCACCCCCACCCCTCAATTGGGGCAGTTTCTGTCTAGTTATTCACAACTCTGAAATAATTATATGACTATAATTTTCATTTTATATAAAGTGATAGTTGTTAAGTACTTCTAATTTAAAAATAATAATAAAATTAATTAATTAATTAAAAATAAAATACATACAATGCATAACATTGAACGCTGCATTTTAAAAGTTCACAAAAGGAGCCCACCATGGCCGAGTGGATAAGACACCGAATATGGTTGAAGTCATTGGCGGATCCAGAGCCCCCCCCCCCCAGACGAATGAAGTTTACACTATAGAGCATTGACTTGTTTTGTAAATTCAAGTCATTCAATAAGAGAATGTAACAAAAATTGTCTTGCGCACCCTCCAGAATTTTTTTTTCTGGATCCGCCGCTGGTTCAAGTGTGAAGGCCAGGGTTCAGGTCTACCGAGCATCTGTCAATTTACAGTTTGGATGTTGGGTGATTTTCTCCAGATGTAATGTGAATATGAGTTATATAAATTAACCAGATTTTTGAACATAGAATTGAGGACAAATCACCGTTGTATCCCCAATTCTGGAACAAAAATTGGGGATATCTTATAAATTTTATATAAATTCAAAACATTATCTAATATTTATAAAATGAAGGAAATATGGTTGATTTTTATAAAATTAGGGAACAAATAATTATTATAATTACTGTTCAACCCCAATTGCTTATTAATTGTTTTATATATTGGAACAAACGCTAGAAGCCTTCTTCCGCTCAGGGCACCGACGCCCTAAGGCTTAACTCCTGTGTTTTTGCCTTACAAAAAACACAAAACAACAAAACTTTCTGAAATTAAATTGGATTAAAATAGTAGAAAAAATACCTTTTCATTCGTATTTCCATAAAAATAAAAAATATCAGTATAATTTATAGTTAAGGAATTTTTTTTATAATACATTAGCTGCTGTTGTTAAAAAAATAATAATAATAAAATTAAATAAATAAATAAAAGTTTTAATTCACTATACTGAATAATTATAAATTGAAAAAAATAATAATAGTTTCATTTTAAAATTATCACTATGAATAATTAATTTAATAGCATTTATTTGAACAACTTGTTTGTCATGTTTCTGTTCAAATAAAATAATAGTAAAAATTACGCCAAAATCATGTTTTACTACAGCATTGTAAAATGCTGTTACAAATTAAAAAAAATTTAATGCTCTTATCTCCTTAAAAATGAATAAAAGTAACCATTTTTTGCTGATTATAGTACTTTATCTTTCTAAAAATTAATTGATTAATTCATTGCAGATATTGAAGTATAAACTATTTTGCAGTAGAATAACACTAATTTGTTTTATTTTTTTCCACGCGATCTAATTTAAAGTAAATAATTTAAAAGCTATAATCCCGCGGACTTTCTTTTCCAACTACCCCGTCCCGTGTCCGCGTTCACATAACATGTAGGGGGGGGGTGAGGGGGGACGAGTGCATTCCTAAGAGCTTTCCACCCCTTGTAGGAACCACAGTATTACACAGGAAGACGAAATGGACCTTTCCTATTATATCGGTCCCTATTCATGGTCAATCGAAGAGCGGAAGTTGGTGGTTTGTTTTTTTTTTTCGTTTGCTTGTCCATTCCATTCCAAGGCTGTAACAGAAATCATCTCGCAACGTAAACTTTTCAGTAACGTGGATTTTGAGTTTTCTCAGAGCAATGAAGAAAGGAGATTGCTGTATTTTTCTCTGGATAAATTGCGATTTTTTTTTTCCTAGACTAAATGGCACTGACTGCAGCTAGACAAAAATTTTAAAATAGTCTGAATGTGGTTAGTGCTTTTTAGTTTTAAATAGGCTAAGTTCTTACGTCAGTTAGATCGGACTTTGCTGTAGTTTTCTCTGGATAAACTGTGATTTTTTCTAAAGACTAACTGGTATTAACCTCAACTAGACAAAAATTTTAAAGTTGTCTAAATGTGGTTAGTGCTTTTTGGTTTTCATTTTGCTAAGTTCTCACGACAGTTAAAAAGGGGTAAGTTGATTTTTAAGTATATATTAAGAATTTGTATTTTTTCTTAGCTAGATTTTTTTATGTTATCTCAGGGACTACTAAAATAAGATGTAGTTCAAAACTGCTAATTATTTCTAAATAATGCGAAAATGAAATTTATAATTCAAGTAAGCAAACTTGGAAACTATTAATAAACAAGCAGGACGGTATTTTTAATAAATAACTTACATACTGCATTGAAAAATGTGTCTATTTACTTTACTTAATTTCATATTACTCAAAACAACAGAAAAAAATAAGTATATTCTGTTATAGAAAGTTCCTTTCTTCTACTAAAGGATAATCCTATGAAAATTCAGTAATATATAAAATATTTACTTAAAGTAAGTATCTTCTAATAATAAACATGGTTTTATTAATACTTATTAGTTTCATATATAGTTTAGCACTAATCAACCTATTAAAAATAATTATTATTATTATATAAATTACTTTAAATCACTGGGGCTAATTTTGAAATATACAAAATACTTAGTTATTAAGTATAAACAAAATAATTTGTTTGTATATTAAAATGTTTAATTATTTTGAAGAGAAAACGTTTTTATGAAATTAACCGTTTATTTGTAGAATCAGCCAATATTTTAATTTCTTTTAACGTATGTTGTTTACATTCTTCTTTAAAACAATATATATAAAATCAAAAGTCAACTTTATTTTGTATTATGACATAACTTAACAAAAAAATAAATTAAAATATTTTTTAAAAAAGCATGTTGTATAACTTTAATATTTTTTTTCTCTCTTTTTTTAGCATTGCATGAATGTTTATTTATAATCTTTGGTTCTAGAAAATTATAAATTTTCTTGGCTTCTAAAAAATTTTTGGAAGAGAAAAAGGAACATTGTCTAGTTGAGCCTAATATGTTGTTTAAAAAATGTATATGGTCTGATAAACATATAGTAACACGTTTAAAAAAATAAAAACCATTGGTTGATGCATAAAAAAATAATACGGTTAATTTTAAAAAGAGCTTTCCTTCTTAAATTCATCAAATATTTTCTTAAAAACAAAATAATTTGCCAATTAGGTATTTTTAATAAATTTAGTCCTAGTGGTGTAAAGTCATTTATATAATAATAATTATTATTTCTTTAATTTGTTGATTAATACTTTAGAGAACTAACTACGGAGCTAATTAGGGTATTTTGGGAATCAATAAGGTGCTGGCCGGTTTTCGATATTTTGTCGTTGCCGATACCACACCAAAAACGTAATGGTTTTGGTTCAAAAGTGGCACAGGGCTGGGCCGACGCCGTTATCGTTTTTGCCGACACCGAACCAGAATCACCCCATCCTTTCGGCCCGACACACGCCCAGGCGGACGCAATTTTGTCGTTTTGGTACCGCGTGAGCGATGTCGCCCCGGCACATTCTGCGCCGGCATGCCAGTGTCGGCCCAAAACTTATCCGATAGGGCTGTGTTTGCTGGGCTGCCTGCAACCAATCCCAAACAATAGACAGAACCTGCAGTTTAAAAACACGGATACAGAATAATAATTCGAAACCTAACAGCAGACGAAATCAACGCTTAAGAACACTGTGATAGAAAAACACAAGAAAATATAAACTACCTGCAATCGAACCCACCAAACAGAGAAAAACATCAGTTAAAGAACAAAAATTAAAGTATAGTACTAGATTATGGACATTCCCCCCAATTCAAACCGAGCCTCCAGACGGAACAATGGTATAAGAAAACAGTTAAAGAATAATACTACAAGAAGGACACTTCCTGGATACTAAGTAATTATCATGAATTACCGATGATTCTTACTGGAGATTTTAATGTTAATTTTCGCTCTCGAGAATCTCAGACGTTAGTTGAATTTTTAAAAGAAAAATTTGATCTAACTATGAATGCTTCTCGACTTCAATCAACAACGCGTTTCGGTACAACGATAGATGCTATATTTGCAAGAAAATTAGCAAATTTAGATACTAAAATTTGTGCTTCACACAATATAGTTACTACAAACATATAATTTCATACATAAAAAATTATGATGACATCCAAGTACCTATTTCCAATGAATAATATGAATATAAAATTTATATAATCTTTGTAAAGTACATGAATAATAAATATAATTAAATTATAATATGATATTTATTTTAAGTTTAATCGTTTCAGTGATATGTGTCGTAAACGTCAAAGAAGTTTTACTTCAATGGCGCGTAAAGATTACACGCACACACTTTTTTTTAACTGTATAATATTTCCCATTTGTCTGTATCTTATAAAAATTCAGAATCATAAATTAACAATAAATCTAGCATTATTTTATAAAAATTCATTATTTTTTGTATTAGCATTACATGTTTAAAGATGTCCTGCAATGTATTGCATGCTTTTTAAAATTTCTGTTTTACAGCCATAATTAATTATCACTATAGCCAACTGTCTGCTGCAGACTTCGTTTCACTCGGCCGATCCAGTTAAGCATAGATTACTAAGAATATATCATTGTTATGTACTTCATCGAAAACCTTATTGAAAATCATTTATAGTTCTTTTACAGGAGCGTCAAAAAGAAATCCAATACAATACGCTAAATGGGCATGATAGTTTAAAGCATATTGTAGATACTTTCTTCAATTCCAAAAAAATCCAAAAGGAAATGTGTTACTAAGGATAACAAAATGTTAATCTGTCCTCAGTTGACAAGTTGGCTTAAGTTCGGTTTCCATAAAACACCGAACGTGAAGTGGCTTCGACCTTCGTCAACGCTTGGGAGCGTTGCAACATCTCTCCCCTGGACTGCTGGGTGACCGTGTACGCTAAAGGGAGCTGGTGCATGTGAAATTCGTCCTGTTCCAATGTCCTAAATGTCCTCAAGCGATACAAGCCATTGAAACGAGTAGATTTCGCAGAATTGCATTTCATCCACGATCAAATTCATCGCGTCTGTAATGTAGACAAGAGTTAAAAAGTAATTTCAGCCACTTGTCCATTCATGCATATCTTATAAATAAAAATGAAATTCTGTTTGTTTGTTTGTTTGTTTGTTTGTTTGTTTGTTTGTGGATTTGATTCGTATACAAATCCACAAAAATGGACCTATCGGCCTGAAATTTAGTACAGATATGTAAAATAATATAGAATAACTCATAGTCCACTTTAAAACTTTGAAAGTCCACCCGTTCCCGGAATTTAAGAGATTTTTTATGCTCTTCACGCAAAAATCTTTCCGTAATTGTAACCCCTGTAGTGAAAAAAGTGTGAAATAAGGATCATGGTTGCCATGTGTGGCGATTTTGCCGAATAAAACGTCGTTCGTATACAAATCCACAAAAATGAACCTATCGGCCTGAAATTTAGCACAGATATGTAAAATAATATAGAATAAATCGTAGTCCACTTTAAAACTTTGAAAGTCCACCCGTTCCCGGAATTTAAGAGATTTTTTATGCTATTCACGCAAAAAGCTTTCCGTAATTGTAACCCCTGTAGTGAAAAAAGTGTGAAAAAAGGATCGTGGTTGGCATGTGTGGCGATTTTGCCGAATAAAATGTTTTAAATTCTCAAAGTAAAAATAAAAGAATAATAATGATTTTTTTTTGTTAGTTTATATTCATAAGGTTATTTTTTTTTAAATTATAATATCGTGTGCATGGGAAATCAGAGCAGGAATGTAATGCTTTACACGCAAAACTATAAGAATTGAAGATTTCCGAGGCTAATAGGTAAA
Organism: Cheiracanthium punctorium; assembly: GCA_038373885.1. Taxonomy (NCBI): domain Eukaryota; kingdom Metazoa; phylum Arthropoda; class Arachnida; order Araneae; family Cheiracanthiidae; genus Cheiracanthium; species Cheiracanthium punctorium. The sequence goes on along the minus strand of JAWZYV010004772.1, from coordinate 2,436 downwards.
TTATTTTAGTTTGGCGAAAAAATAAAATGGCTCAAATGCCGATTTTGTGAAAATGAGTTCTAGCGCTTTGCACAGATTTCGGCTTGGCACAATTTATTGAGAGCTTAAGGAAATAGATTTTTGAAAACAAGTGCAAAGGTTTTATTAGAATACAGCGTTAAATTTTAATGATCCGTGAAGAAATAATGCAGTTATTAAGGGATTTCAATTGATCTATCTCCAGAATTCTCGCCAAATGAGTACATTGATTTAAGTTGGGGGAATTCCGCCAAATTTCAGAAAATTGAAATCTTCTCATTTAGTACATCGAGTAATGATGAATAAAACACTTATAGTGATAATTTTAAAAAAATTCGGCTGTATTAAGGGATTCAACTTTTCAAATAAAGGCTTGCTTTACTTTTTCGCGGTCGAACCATTTCCCATATATTATTGCTGCTAAGTCCAATGCTTCGAATGATTTCCTGAAAAAAACGCTTGCAAAATGGCGTATGTTGGCACTTTGGCGAGGCTTAGATTTGAAACTGGATTTTATTTGAGACTGGAACAAATAATGACAACTGGTTATAGATAAAAATGAATGTTGTATGAGTGTTATGAGGTTGAAAAACTCCAGCACCGTTGAGCACCGTTGCACCATGAAATTTGGTTCACCTAAGTCTTTTATCATGGGAGAAGCTTTTTATGCTATCCGTTTTCCTCTAACTTGCCACTAGGTTGGCGCAGCAGAACGTCTAATTTCAATTCCGTTTAGGCCGTTTGCTATGCGAATATCGTCAACCGATTCGATGAAATTTGGTACACGCGAATTATTAGGAACACGGAGAATATTTATTCACTATCCATTTTGCTGTAACTTGCCGCTAAATGGCGCTGAAAAGCATCAACTTCTATACCGTTCGACCGAGCGGCATAAAAATTTTTATACTTACACATTTGAGCACGAAGAATATATTCTAACTGCGTTCCTTTTGATGTTACTCACCACTAGATGACACTGCAATGCATTATTATTTTATCTCGCCACTAGATGACGCTGCAGCAGGCCAAATTCTTGACCATTCAAACGGTCGCTATGAAAATCAGTATACATAGCTATTTGAACAATGAGAATATTTTGGCGTTATCCATTTTGCTATAACTCGCCACTTGACGGCGATGTAGCAAATCATTACTTTATTGAACCACTAGATGGCCCTGCAGTGTATCACTTCTTGACTGTGCAAATGATCGCTATGAAAATAGGCTATACATAGATATTTGAACACGGGGAAGAGTTTGGCGCTTTCCATTTTCCTATAACTTGCACTAGATGTCGCGTCAACACATGAACTTCAGGACTGTCCAGCCGATAGTCATGAAAATTCGTATACATCGATATCTGAATGCAAAAATATTTTCGCCGTATCCGTTTTGCTAAAACTCGCCACTAGATTGCGCTACGCCGCATGGCCTTCTGCACCGTACAAACGATTGCCTTGCAATTCGGTATGCATGATTATTGGACACAATATAACGCGATATGCACTTTACTATATCTGTTTATTACAATGAATAGTAATCACCACAAATCGTAATATCAAAAAGTCCATTCATTCCCGTGCGAAGAACGGGTACTTCAGGCTAGTTCACTAATAAAGAAGTACGCTACTGAGAACATTTGATGAATAAGTAATCGGATATTTATTTGCTCACTATTTGTTTATCTAACGTCTATCATTATTTGTTTAATCTATTTGTGAACAGTTTATAACGTAATTTTTGTTTTGAGTTTATCTACGATAAAAGCATTTCCCGTACAATGCTATTATTTTAAAGTTGCACTATTACAATTGCGTGGTACTATTCTTTTTATGGTATTGTACACTATGTGCACTTTTTTTTTTTCAAACGGCGAGCATTTTGCCGTACTATAGTCTCGCCCCTGACCAAGGCCGGAATTCCTGGTCTCTTACTATGGAGGTACCTCATAGGTGGACCAAGGTTGTCTCCTGTGAAAGGACGGACCCATATTACACCAAGACCATAACCGGGATTCGACCCGGACCCGTGGTGTACGTAGAATACTCGTCTACCTACTACACAAAATGGACGGCATACTGTACATCATATATTTTTCATATAAGTGGTTCAGTTAGAAAAACTATGTATACTTTTTTTTTTCACCTGGGCATTACTTTTTGTCCTAATTTAACCTTCTCTAACGATTGTTTTTTCTGATAGAGCGATTAGTTTCCATCTCCGTTTCGTATACCGTTCCTACACAATGACATAAAACTTTGAACTCAAATTTCTGCGTCGAGATTGGCCCTTTGTGTTTTGCATTGTTTTGAATGGATAAGATTTCTCTGAATATGAATATGAAGACTTAATGGTTGTATACAAACGTAAATAGAGTATTTTTTCGGATCATGCTTTTAATGTATTCATTCTGGA
>JAWZYV010004771.1:0-30062 GCA_038373885.1 Cheiracanthium punctorium | reverse complement strand
AACCTCATTAAGCAATTTGCCTTTGAGTTAAACCTTTATATCCCTTGCTGCAGATTTACAGCATGCCATTTAAAGCTGCATAAATGAATCATATTATATTAAACAAATACTTGCGTGAATGTTTTTATCCAGAATAACGTGAGCAAGAAATAATTAAAAAAAAACACAGAAAAGTTTTATAGTTTTATTTAATATTGTCACACGGAACTGTATTTTGTCTTTGAACAGTCGTAGTGCTGCTTATAAATTTCGATAAAAAGGACAGAGGGCACAGACATATTTCTAATATTGCGAGGTACATTTAAAGTAGTACTATTCAATCAGAAATAAGAAAAAAATATTGAGAGAATGAATAACACGAGTAAACTGCTTGAAAGCTTAGTTTGACTGAAGAGGCGAAAGTTAGATTTTCAAGTTGTGGCGATCGCAGCGCAGCATAACCATTGCAAATGTATTAAACAAAATATTAAATAAATATATTAAACAAAATATTAAACAAAAGGTTCTAAAATTAAACTGATTCCAAGCACTTCAGTAATACTTTGGTATATTCTAAATGTATTTTTTACTAAAATATTAATGAAAATAACCGTTTTATTGAACTCAACAACGAACACTTTTTGGTCAATAAATTTTACATGGATTACAAAAATGAAAATAAAAGGAAAAAACGTTCATCATGTTTACAATTAGAACCCATTAAAGACCAAGTGGTGTAACTCCATTTTTTTGGTTTTACTGGGCTAAGGTCACAAGAGTGTTCAGCAAAGGCCATTCTTCCAAGGCACAATTTTTTAAACTCTCTAAGCGAGTGAGTAGGTAGCAGCACTAGCTGCTGTATAACACCAAATTAACTATTATAACACTATTGTTACTGTTATAATAGTAAATTTAAAACCTTTAAAAACTTCAAAACTAGAACAAATGTGTAAAAAACTGTAATCACGTTGAAAAAAAAAAGTCCGTTCAAATTATTCACATTTTATTTATTTTTCATGTAAAATTACACTAGTCAACAAATTTAAACTTTTTTTCTGCCTCTGGTTTGTAAATGGGTGTATTTACTTAATTTCGAGGTGCTGAATTCACTGGTAAAATCAATTTATGTCTATCACGTCCCATTTCCAAGAGACACCGGAAAATCGGAAGCAATACCGTCAAAATTTGATAGAATTGAAATCAACAAGAAATTCATATTAAGAACTTAATAAATCAATATTATTTTATATCTATACATTGGTATTTATATGTATACACATGCCAACATAGATGTCAACTTTTTTTCCTGTCCAAAATGCCCTTCCCACTTGGTTTGATGCATGGAAAAATATTGCCATTATGAAGTAGTACGGCTTTCAGTCTGGTTCCTAGAGTCAATAAAGAGTGACTATTGTATTTGTTATGTTGTACATCTAGCTGCATCAGCAAACTATTGACATATCCACACTGAATTCTGCACTGAATTCTGCATTGACTCACACTGAATTCTGCATGCCAAAATATTGAACGAATGAAGTACCTTTTGATCTCAAGCAGAAAATTTTTGTACCTGGAGCTAGAAGGTTTCGTTGTTGCAGTCTCGACCCCAAAAGTTCAGCTTGCTGTTTTGAAAGTTTTAGATCACGAACCAAATTGTTCAACTCCTTTTGATTAAAGGGCTGAGGCGAAAAATCTTGAGAATGACGGGAATATTTTCTACAGGTTCTTAATCAGCGTCTTCAGATTCACTTGACAGTGTTTCTGATTCTATTCTTTGCAGATTACAGGCAGGAACAGGCAACCTTTCATTATGTCACAGGAAAATGCAACGAAGAAACATTTTATACTTTATTTTATGTCTAGTTTTGATAGAGAATGGCCTGCAATATTTGTGAGAGAGAAGATATAGGCTGGAAAATGGCTAACTCCACACCATAGGAATTGAAAATTGCATAGCTCGACATTTTCCTTTCAGTCACTTGGTTAAAGTAGAAGTACATGTTATGCACGAATGCAAGGCGTAAAAGTTTTATCTTGATCTCCAAGAGGACTATCAAAATAGAATTTATAGGCCTTCTTAATCAAATCAGTCATTGTTTTTTGGGCTTTTGGGGTGAATTTCTCACAGACATAAGAAAAGTTGTCGGGGTGGTTAAGACAAAAACTATGTTTACTAGTTGTTATTTTTAGTAAATGTAAGTTTTCTTACATTTACTAAAAAACTAAAAAAGCAATTCTTTTTCTAAGAATATGAATAAAAAAATAAAGGATTACCATTTTGCTTTGTTTTCGATGATATTTTATAGAAATTAAATTTTTATTCTATAAATGAAAATAGTAAAAGAAAATTAATGTCTAAATATTTTTCGACCGTCTGAAAAATTCGCTGGAATTTGATGGGCTAATACGGGGACAGAATGCCAGCCATTTTTATATGAAATTCGAAAAAGTGAATTTTTTCATCACTTATTTCATTACAAACAAGCTTTGACGTTTGTTGAATTTTATAGCAAGAATTTCGAAGAAAATGTTTTATTGTAACATTGAAGATGGCCACACGCGTGCGTTTTTCACGTCTACACTCCTTGGAGGAAAATATTTATAATAACCTGAAATTAATTTTCAGGTTTTCGTGAGTGCTGTATTTTACAGCAAGAATCTCGTTTTTTATATCAGATCAATCGAGATATGTTGAAAGAACGCTGTCTCTCACAAAAAAACTTCCATAGATCGAATTTTGGAAAATGACACCCAATGTAGCACTAGAAAATATTTCCGCAGTTTTTGTAGTTTTCGCTAGGTAAAATCTTACAAAAAGAAATAACTTTTCTTTCCAGATTCACTAATACAAAAAACAAGGAATTGTTGCAATGTTACATTAACATTCTTTTTTTCAAAAAACATAATGATAAATATACTTTAATCCTTGAAGAATAAGCATTTTCATCCAATTCTTATTGATTTTGTGTATGATTTGCCTACTTAATAAATTTTAGATATAAACTTTAATAAAAAAATAAATAAAGTGTCACTTATATAGCTATATCTTAAGAAAATATTTAATGGGTGATAATACTGTAAGAAAACAAGATCTTTGAAAAGGATTATAAAACATTTTTCTAAAAAAATGTTATTTGACTATACAAATAATGGCTAGTGAAAAATAAAAACAATTTTAATGACAATGTTACTTAACATTCTTATTATATTTTGTTTATTTATCCACTTATTTTTTTAATATTCCGAGAAGAGCGTTTGTATTATTTCATGCAATAAAATATGTTGGAAAATGAAACTAGTAGTTAGAAAATTATATCGTCCAATTAGTTATTTTTCCTCTGATGAGCATTTTTAACCATGTTTCTATCAACATTAAAAAAAAAAAAATACTCGTTTACATAAAAACATCACGTATCATTTTAAAAACATAAGAACATAAATGTAAATTTCCTTTAACGTCCATTAGGGGTCAACGGATTAGTATATAAAAACATTTATTTAAGAAAAAAATCAAAAGAAGCTATCATTTTGAAAGGAATGAGTATACTTTTTCGCAAGAACTCTAATAAAGCATGAAGAATTTACGCAAATTAAAACATCACTTTTTATATAAAATGTTTTTATGAAGAAAAATCATAATTTTCCTGGTTTTATGGATTCCATATTTATATAGTACGGTCCCTAATCGCATTTACACGATTTCATCGCCGTACTTTTAAGTAACATAAGTAATGTTAAAGCTATTTTTATAGAATTAATACATTCAATATAGCAGAACCGTAAATGAAAATTTTTCCACCAATCGTTTAATCATAAAATATTTTAATGCTGCATTTCAGAGATACCGCAATATTATGACTTTTTTTAAAAACTTGATAACTCCGCCGGCATCCATTTTTTTTTTCTGCATAAAAGTAATAAAACGTGAAGTAGTTATAAAAAGATCCTGTGGGTATAAGCAAAAAAAAAAATACACATCCCTAAACATTACTTTGATTCTGATGATAAGAAACCGTTTCGTAAAATAACATAATGCAAATTAAATATTTTTTCAGCTTTTACAGAGTAACGCAAAATTGGAAAATGTGTCAAAATCATTTAGAGAATATGTTTTCTCTACCATGCGAAAAATTGCATTATTTTGAGAAACCGAAGATATTTAATTTTGAAATAAAAAATTATTAGTTTTTGTACCGGGTGTGTAAACAGCATCACCTTCAGTGAAAAGTTAAAAATTGTATTCAAGATCTCTTCGAGTTGAAAATTGGAAACCTTTTAAATACAGCATTTCCTCCATCTCCACGCATGACGGATGATACTTTGCTTTTATTTGCTGCATATAATAAGAATGAGATGTCAAGTGCGTGTGTCCTGATTATGATCCCCTGTTTAATCTTTTCAGACTTTTCAAAGAAGTATAATTTGAGTTAAAGCATCTTATCTAACTGTTAAAAATTCGAATGATTTATGTGATTAAATGTATAACTCTTGCCTTCACAATGTATATAAAAGTGCCAGTGGATGAGGACAAAACTTAAAGCGGTTCCTATCTCCATTACCAATCTCACTAGTATGCAAAAATCGCCACGTTAATTTTTTTATCACTTCCGTCTTCAGAAAGAACCAAAATCAGAGGTTCCCCTTCTGAATCTAACGTCGGTTCCGCAAAGTGTTGCACCTCATTGTTGCAATTTCCCGTAACGTATACAAAGACCTTTGCCGAGAAGCAGCGTTAGACACAGAAAATATTGTGATGATTACAAATAGATATACATTTTATAAAATGCATTTTATATTGATCTTGTGACAGTCTACAACGACTTTAAAACGATTTCCTGACTCCCAGGATTATGCTAAGATTGCTTTTGATGTCAAAAGTAGCGACGAGACCAGGTCAGCGGTTGCTAAAAAGATTGCGGCAAAATTTATTAAAACCACGACGGAGTAATATTCAAAAAGTTTGTTTATTTAAAATCGCTTGAACACTATTTTAGCTTTTAAACGAACTATTACATTAAAAATCTGAGTACTATGGAGCTGTAGGGTATTCATATCATAGTATAGGCAAGAAAAGGCGTGTTTGGCTTGAAATGTCATCAGCGAAATAGGTTTAGCAAAATTGCAAGTCACATTTAAATTTTAACCTCTTGCGGTAGCCACGAGAGCAGGCTAACTTCTCGATATCCTTTTAGTATATATCTAAATCACTTTTCGAAAAACCCACAGTTTGAAATAAATGTGTGAAAATCTTATTATTAACGACATGAATCATTTATTAAAAAATATTTTATTTACGAGAAATGGGCATTAGTGATTTGTCTGTACTCTTTTCAAATGTGTTTTAACATACGATGAAGACATGCATCAATATGAATTTAAGAGTAAATCTGCAGAACTTTATCATGATCGTGCAAGACCGTTAGATTTCGAATGTCTCAAAACACTCACTTTCTGAACATACCTTAATTATCTTGTACGATTGCGAGAAAAACCTGGCAAAACCTTTAGTGCTGGAATCGCTTGTAATAATACCCTTTCTCTAAACACATCTTATCCATAGTATCTTATCCACGAGTTTCTTCTTTTAGAGAATAATGCAATTTCCATGCACGGTGACCAATTGCTAGTATAGGCCTGATTGTTGCGAATATTCTAACTATAATCAAGATGGGCCATCAGTGGTCCCTGCAGAACGCCGAAAGTGAAGCAGCGCAGATAGTGGAATGTGCTTAACACTTTAACTCGCAGTGTTCCCGCTCTGGGAACACCAAACTCGGACGTTTTGACTGTTGCCAGTCACGAAGAATAGATTTGATTTCTATTAAAATAGTTGTGGTGACCTAGCTCCAGGATAATCCTTTACTTTTTAGCACGGCATTTCCCGTAAAACAATGGTCACGATTATTTTAAACAGCACTGACATCTACTGAAAAATGGAAAAATGCGAGAACAGCTGGATAGATTGCTCAATGCTGAAAAAAGGGCAGCCGTTGCCATCGCTCGACTTAAGTACCAGCAAGATGGCGGACGATCGAAACGTTCATCGTGTGCCACAGATCTAGAGACCCTTTTTTTGACGCAGCTGGCTGTGTCGGCACAGCGTAGTTAGGTCGAGCGATGGCAACGGCTGCCCTTTTTCAGCATTGGGAAAGGGTTGCGCCTCAAAGGGTTAATATGGTAACCGCCTCCCTTTTACTTTGACTGCTTTGGAAGTGTATACACTAATGGCAGCTGGTGCACGTAAAAGGGTCGTTACAATGGTAACTTCCGTATCGAAACTATGCTTCTGGGGTTGTATATCTAGGTGCCGGTCTTATATAGAAAATACTGAAAATTATTGATTCTTAAGACTTTAGTCATTGCTCTACAAATTAAGATTTGAAGAAAACTAGCAAATGCACAGCTCCAAACATCGAATTGACGTTTTGTATGTTTCACAAGTGTGAGACCCGCCGGAACAGCCTGGAACATTGTTGAAAGTTGAGATCCGATCATTTAATTTTGCCAATGCCTGCCCAATAGGCATTGTTCTACAAATTGAGAGTTGAAGAAAACTAGCAAATGCACAACTCCAAATACCAAGTTGACGTTTTGTATGTTTCACAAGTTTGAGACCCGCCGTAACAGCCTGGAACTTTGTTGAAAGTTGAGATCCGATCATTTAATGATGCCGATGCCTGCCCAATAGGCATTGTTCCACAAATTGAGAGTTGAAAAAAACTAGCAAATGCACAACTCCAAACACCAAGTTGACGTTTTGTATGTTTCACAAGTGTGAGACCCGCCGGAACAGCCTGGAACTTTGTTGAAAGTTGAGATCCGATCATTTAATAATAAGATTTTAAATTGTTTTTCTTTTGTTTTGAGGTGAAACTCCCCGGCCTAAGGGATTGGAACTTCCCGTGAAGTTCAAATCAGTTTTCGTTAAATTTCAATGGGTGAAATTTTCTAACTGCGTTGTTCAAATTTGAATCTGTAGTTATGAAAATTAAAGTTTGTCTGTCACACAAAGTCACTTCTAATCAAAATCCAATTAAATTGTGTTAGAGTTTTTTGATCGCTTCTTCGAAGAGCTATAAAGGATGACTCTAGGAAAATAATTTGTGGTTTTTTGATGTATAAACCCACTAATATAACACGATTTTGTTTATCTATTTGTCCTAAAATCCTCTTCAGAATGAGAGATATTAAATCATCAAGCCAGTGGGCATATAAATTTTGTTGAATTACATATTCACAAAACTGCCGCTTGAAATTATATCTGGAGCTGGCGTCGAAATTTTACAAATGAATGGGTTGGAAAATTCAATTAATTAAAGGCAAATGCCGTTTTTAGTGAGCTGAACTGAGAGTTCGATAAAAGTAAGGCTATACCTTTTGAAAATTAGCTCAGGGGCTTCGGGAAATTGTTTAATATGTTATGAGAAATAGATTCCATTAAGAGAAAAAGAAAAACTGTGGAATTTCACTGTGCTTTAAGTAGAAATAAGAGAAAAATATGATACCCCAAGTCCCAAAAGGCTTGCAATATTAATTACTTGATTTTCTGAGAGAAAAAAGCGGGTTTCTTATTAATTAAGAGCAATTAATATATCGATACTAATTTTTAGATCAGACGCACGGATGGATTTCATATGGAATTAAGAACGTGTATCTTATTTCCTTAATCTTTCTTTATTTCTACTGGCATTTTTTCTAAATAAAGTACAATATTCCTGAGTATTTTTCTTTCATTACACAACAAGTTGGAATCCTAATGATTATAAAGGAGGTAACTATTATGCATGTAATATGTAAGAATTATAGAAAAAAGCTGAAACATACAATTTTAAGAAACATTATACTTTTGTTAGTAAACAGTATGGTAAAATCCTAATATATTTTTAATTAGTATTAATGAACCTTTTACCGTTAACTTTATGGATAACATCAAATTTTTACAATTGTGATAATGGGATGTTTTTCACCTTTAAGAGAAATGTTGTAACTTCTAGCCTATACAGTCGGCTATTTCTATTTCATTGATTCTTGCCTAAATCATATTTGATCCCAATTAAACTCATTTTTATTTTTTGATCGATAAAAACAATGCAAGACAATATTGTTCAGTTATTAAATAACGCAGTAATATTATAAACTGGAATAATTATTATTTTTTTTTAAAGCGAAAATTTTGAAACTCTTTAAGGATTGAAAGATCTATAAGGATAAGAAAATCGGAACACGTTGCCACTTTCAATTCAAACGATTCAGATTTATTATAGTTTTTAATATTTATTTCAATTTCTATGTCTAACACGTGAGTGGAACGAAATCCCATATTTGCTTCAAAAAGTTAATTTTATCACTGTGTTCAGAATGTATGTAAAACCTCTTTCATTTGGCAGTTAGAGGAAGAAATTACTCGAAAATCAATAGTTCATTGTAGGATACAGTCAATTAGATTTGGAAGTGAGAACAGTGAGATGTGGTAAAAAGCCTAGAATGATTTTAAGTTTTTAAGATGCATTATTTACTTTTAAATTCGTAAGACTTTTAAGTGCTCCTAGACTGTGAAGTAAGCATTCTTAAAATTATGATCTCGAAATATAACATTTATTTTGGTGCATATTCACAATGAATGTGCACCTTAAAAATATATTCAAGTATTTTGAAAGTTTGAATTTATGCACTTAATATTCTTAGAAAATTTAAAGATATATACAGCTGTTTATTTACCTTATTAAACGAAAAACAAGATACGCTAATAAAGAATGTCATCATTTTGCGCCTTCAAAGTGGTTTGTGATCGCAGTAATGATGCGGTATTTTAAATTAGAGACGAAACCTTTAAAAGAACATTTAATGTGTAATGAAAATTCTATTTTTAAGGGAGAAAATAATGACATCTTTAATTTTCCTATGAGGTGAGTGAATTATAATTATAAAGAGTTCTTTCTTTCAAATTTATAAATTTTCGGTTTTTCATAAATAAATGGTCCGTTTGAAAATTTCATTTTAAAAATGAAATGTTAGAAAAGAATACCATTCGTGAGTCTTCTATTTAGAAAAACCGGAGAATGTTATCTCCTGATTTCTCAGTTTGTATTCTAAGTTCAGGAAGATGTAATCCATTCGAATAAAAGGAAAATTAAAAGCCGTGCACATATGGTAATAAATTTTTAAATAGTGTTTATTTTAAGATTTTTTATTAAATACATTTGCAATAGTTCTTTTTTATTCAGTTACAGCAGAATTTCCATGACATTTCGTTTTTAATGCTTTGTTTGCTCATTCCAGAGCGCTATCTGCAATTGACGTTTTCAAACATTATTTAAAGTATATGATAAAAGTAGCCCGATTTTAGAAGTAGAATATAACAAGTAATGCCGTAGTTTTATATAACCTGTATACACATATTGAAATTCATTTTTCCATTTAACTGGTCAGGTGCCTTTGAACGATCAAAATATCAACTAAAATTTACTATAGGTTTATTTATGTTATTAATAAAAGTAGGAATTTTTAAAACTTGCAATTTTCAACCGTTATTTAGAAAGCTTCTCTTAGTATTTTTTAATGTTTTAAACCATTTCTGAATATTAAATATTTTTTTAACAAAACTTCTAGAGAACATGTTTTGGCGATGAAATATTCTATGAAGTTTTGCGCGCCGCATTAATCACAAAATATAAGTCAAATTAACTTCAAATGCTTTTTACATATAGAAATGTCATCTGTAATTGACGTTCTCAAGTACTATTCAGATTATACAAACAAAATTATTCTGATTTTTTAAGGAGAATTCAGAAACCAAAACATTTCTATAGTTTTCTGTTTTCTCTATATACACATTTCGAATTATATTCTTCTATTTAATATTAATGCTTTCTTATAAGGCAATTCCAAAAGCATTCAAAGATTGAAAATTGTTATGCAAATTGTAAAGCAACAGCTTATGAGTATTTCAGTTAAATTTAAACTAAAATTTTCAAAGGACTTATTCCAAACTTGTCATCCATTTGCACGGTACTCTATATAGTATATTTTTTCGAAAACCATATATATAACACTTTTTTATTTTCAAATCTATCAACATGTGTTGTTACTAAACCATGTGCTTGCAGTTGGATTTCAAAAAATTGCCTTGAGGCTTATTTAAAAAGTACGCCAACAAAACTAGTGAGTTAAAGTTTCAGCTAAGTTGAAATTACAGTCTTCATATGGCAGCCATTATTGTAAAATTATGTATATAGTCGTCGTTCACCGTTAAAATTGTTTACAAGTAACACAAATGAAGCATTCAGCATCATCTTAAATAGATGCAACTATTAAGAATAGGAAATTATCATAAAGCTGGTATGTAAATACAGTCGAATATTTTATTTTGTTTGCCAGCATAAATTATACTTCTAACTACTAAAAGTTATTGGAACAGTTATTATGCTTTGTGAGTAAGAACATATTGAATTAACTCCGATTTTAGAGTACATGCTTTTTCCTTTGTTTAAATTTACCAATTACACAAAGCCTTCTGTTTTAAATTTTAATATGTTTTTAAACTTTTCGTTTCATAATAGGCTTCAAAAATAAATTTGAAATAATCTATTTTTCAAAGACACATCATAAATAAGTCCAATATGTAAACATATTCTAATTTCTAGAAGACAGTTTCTAAGACACTTTTATTATACATTATCATACTTATCAAGCGAGATGCTTCTAATAGTAATACTAATAAAACAAACGAACTCATTTTTTTCATTGTTTGAACTTTGTTAAACATATTAGACATAATTTTATAAATAAAAAATTTTAATTTCAAGCGATAAACTACTGCTCGGCAAAACATTATGACGTCAAATGTCTGTTTTTTACATTTAAGCAGATCATTAGTATAAAAAATGTGGCGACCTCGGTGTACAAGCTGTATAACGAAATCTAAATGCAATTTAGTTCATTTATACTAAAAATGATAATTTTATTTTTACAATTAGTTTATGTTACAACACTTGATTACGTGGCATGTTGAAAAATAGGAGGGAGAATGTAACACAGAGAGAAATTCATCCTTGTCTAATGAAATATAACAGCAGTTGCAGTTGAAAAGAAATTATTAGAACTTACTGAACATAAAATATTTTTTAAATTACTGTAAGTAAAGAGTGATATAACATATATTTCAAGAAAATAAAATGTAAGCCATAAAGGGTATTTCGGATGGTAAATAAAAATGGCAGGATTTGTTTGAAAAAAAATCACATTTATTATTTTTTGGGAGATAACTTTTTATATAGATGCTTATTTAATAAAAGAACAGCATTCTTTAAAGCCTATGAACTATAATAAGCTCCAAAATATTTCTGGAAATCTTCGTACTCCACAATAAATTTTAAGTCAATTTAATATTACCAAAATGGGAAAATACTCATTATTTAAAAAAAAGCAAAGCTAAACAATGTATAATTTATTTTGCAATTCTTAGATATTAGACATGCAATGTTGCTGTTACTTGGGAATTGCTTTTAAAATATTCCCTCAAAATACTGCGCCAATAATTTCACTGAGATAAAAAATAATATGTATCAAATACTGTGCATCCGCGAAAAATGTTTTCAATGATATTTCAACTCTTATCTAAAAATGGACAACTTCTAAATACTTAAAATACAAGACTTATGAAATAAATTTTGGTGTTAGGAATTAAATACTTGAGTAAATTCAAACTAGTTTAATAGCATAATTTTTGATTATGTTACAATGTAACACATTAAATTGCATTAAATTTTCAATCGTCAAGCCCTTTTATACAGCACTTTTGCTGAAAAATGCTTGATATTTTAATATTAAGCTTTAACACATAGCACAACTTTTTAATTATTATTAGCAAAAATTATTGAAATATCATTTCAAAATAATTTTTTAACATCGGCTTTGTTGCAATTTCTTCCACAAAAAAATACAAGGAAATGATAATCGCGTTTTCAACAATATCACAAAAAGTTCTACTGTGGGACAGACTCCTCCCGTAATTAGTATTAAAAAAGAAATGTAATTCCCCTATGACCCCATCCCCTTAAAAATTCACTGGTTTGTCGTTTCCTCATGGATGGCGATCCTTTCTGGGACAGTGATTGGATAATTGATGAATGAAATTAGAAGTCATTTTGTGAACTATGAAATTGTGCTAACGGCTGTTAAAAAAGCAAGTGGAAAATTGCGTCCCTTTTGAACAAGTCATTTAATAGAAAACCTATTTGTTCATTCCCTGTATTCTCTACTAGCTGAAGAACCCGGCGTTGACGGGTTAGTACTGAATGCAAATTTCCAAAAAGCAAGAACTTTCGTCAGCATTGTAGGAGTACACAGAATGGATGTAGTATGTTGCCAAAGTAAAGAAAGCGACGTTATAATTTTTATGTATTCTTAAAATATTACAGGTTAGAGAGTAACTAAGTAATATCATTTCATTCGCTTTAGTCGTAATTATGGAATGCGCGAACGAATATTTAAGCTTATTGAAATAATTTTCGCAAAATCTCAAAATCTAGTCAATATTTTTGAAAAATTGGAAGCCTAGAATTTAAGATGAGTGACAACCTATCATGTGACCCAATTTCATTTCATTCCCTGCAGTCTTTATTTCGTTATGCTGCAACAAAATTTCAGCATTTTAAAACGATTTTCTCAAAATCTCAAAATGTAATCAAAATATTTTAAAAATTCAACGCCTATAAATTAAGATTAGCAACTACCTATCCTATCACTAAATTTCGTATCATTCGTATTAGTCGTTATTACGTGATGCTTGAAGAAATATAAACGTATTTGGAGAGAATTTTCACAAAATCTCAAAATGTAATAAAAATGTTTAAAAAATTGGACACCTATAGTTTATGTTGAGCAACCATCTATCATTTGACCTAATTTCATATCATTCACTTTAGTCATTATTCCGTAATGAGTAAGCAAAGATTCACTCGGTTTTAAACGATTTTGGCAAAATCTCGATATCTGATCGATTTTTTTAATTGCATGCTTATAGTTTAAGGTGAGTGACCACCTATCATTTCACCAAATATAACTTTTTCACCTTTGCAGTTATTACGGGATGGTCAAACATAAATTTACGCAGGTTGAAACGATTTTCACAAAATCTCAAAATCTAATCAAGATTTTTTTTTTTAAATTTGACGCCTATGTTTTAAGTTGAGTGACCACCAATCATGATACCAAATTTCATTTCAATCGCTTCAGTGGTTTTTACGTGATGCTCGAACACGAATTTACGTAGTTTAAAACGATTTTCGCAAAATCTCAAAATTTAATCAAGATTTTTCTTAAATAGGCTCCTATGTTCTGAGTTGAGTGACCACCTATCATGACACCCAATGTCGTATCATTCGCTTCAGTCGTTTTTACGCTATGCCCGAACAAAAAAAGCGTCACGGACAGAATGACAGAACGACAGACAAACTTTTTTTGAGGGTCGCACCGGATTCCCAGGTGATTGAAACGGATAGAAATCGCAAAATTTTTGAATTCCAAGAAATGTACAGACAGACGTCAGTGATATATATATATATCACTCCGAAATTATGGAAGTATTCGGACCAGAATACTCTGTCTATATTTCCGTAAGTTCAGACTTCTAAAGAAAGTATTGACTTATGAATTTTCATAAATTCAGTTTATTACCATCCTGAACTTATGTTACGGATTTTCAGAAGAAACATTCTATCAGAATAGATTTTTTCTCTACCTTTTTTTAAAGGTGGTGCATGGCACAAATATTAATTGAAACAAAGTATTCCAAAATAATAGCCGGCTGCGGGGTTGGGGGAGGGGTTTTCAGAATTGAATGAAAAACAAGTTAGGAATGTAAACCGACATAGGAAAAGAAGCTACTTTTATCGCAGAAACGCCGCATATTCTGAAATGAATACTCAATAATTTCTACTGGATGCAGGGGTGGGTATGGGGAAGCGAAAAACAAATTTTGAAAACAAAAGTAAAATGTTTGATTTTAAACAAACTAATCAAAAAAATTAAAATAAATTATACTAAATAGTATATATACGATGAAAATCCTTTCTTTTTTAAAGTTATGCAAAATTCATGAGAAAAAATAAACACTGTGTTTAAAAAGTCTATGTTAAGATAGCACCTAAACTTGTATAGAATTGATTATTTATGGACTAGTATACTGAAAATAGTTCGCAGCGTATCGAGCATAACGAATTTAGGTGTCTGGAAATGTTTTTCAACAGCTGTCAGAAATTAAATTTTGTTACTGGATATCGACTATTGAATGCATCGCGGCAAATAGTTGTGCAATAGAACTATTGTCATTCTACATCTCACTGCTTAAGTTTTCCCTGCTTCAGACCATGATCATTAGACAGATCATATATAGGAAGGAAACAAAACATGAGAGTAAGTAAAAGAAAAAGGAGAAGAAATTTAATGTTGTTAACTGAATAAGAAGATGAAAGAAAAAGTAAAAATATCAGAATGAATAAATTGTGAAAATTAGAGTAAAAAGAAACTCCTGGATAGAAATAGAAAATTATAGAAAAAAGTCTGTATACAAGTAAGGAAATATACGAATAATGTACAAATAATGTCATAAAAAATAGAAAATTAAAAAGGATTAATAACAAGTAAAATGCACTGAAAATAATTAAAAGACGTACGGCAGCAAAAAATATAGAAAATAGTAAAGAATTTAATTGTTTTCAATTCTTATGAAAGAAAAGAAGAAAGGAACCGTCTTTAACTGAAAACACCGTTGTGTGATAAAAAAAATCGAAAGTTATCAAATGACATACATTAAAACAAAACAAAATTCTATATTGAAAAATATTTTGAACGTTTATGTAAATTTATTTATTTCATTGTTTTTGAACCAATCTGCCTGTACCAACCCCTTAAACTTTGTGCAATTCTAAGTAACGTTTCATTGACATTCTAACAAGTTTTAAATATTATTTTGCGAAAACAAATTGACGAATTCATTAAATTATATTGAACTCACTTTCAATAAAACTTTATTTCACTGGAAAAATGATGAGATATTTATTTATTAAATAGTGTCAAACTGTAAAAGAAGGATCTAAAATAACCTAGTCGAAATAATGAATCTAAATTCTTTTTTTTTAATTTATACAAAACTCGTGAGAAAAAAAAAATATGTGTTGAAAGTCATGGTTAAGATCAACATCCGATTTGGTATTAGAACAGATTTTATTGTTGTGCCTGAAAATAGATCTCAGCTTATCGAGCATAACGAATTTAGTTGGCTGGAAGCAGTTTTTTACCCGCTATCCCAAATGAAATTTTATTACAGGATATCGATTATTGGCCGGATGGTGGCAAATAGATCTGCAATCGAACTATTGCCATAACGGTAATAAATGGTACTACACCTCGTCAATAATTTTGACAGCGACTCAATATCCTACTCCCACCGTTTCTGATGCTTTTTTATTAAATTTTGAAATGATACCGTTGAAAGTCTCGCGTAAAAGACAAACTTTTTAGCTACAAATACATTAGAATTGTCTAATCAACTTTTAATTTCTGTATTAATTTCGAAACTTTATTAGCTATTTTTTAAATTAATTTCAAAATTTGTATTTGCTAATTTTCATTTTATATTTGTTAATTTTAAAATTAAAGTTTTACTATTAATTAAAAAAAATTCTGTCATCCTCCAATTTTGTACTAAGACGTGAATATGAAATGCATTAAATTTTAGAGTTTAAAAAATGTGCTTTATGGGTCGATTCCAGACATTAAAAATGTAAAAATGCATGTAGTTTTCATGCAATTTTGTATACAATGAACGTTTACGTGAAATTCATAAAATAACAACAATCGTAATGCAAGTCAAAAATGCAATTTTCATACGAACTTTCAGTTCTTTGTTTTATAAATTGTAACATTCGCAGATAGTGTAGAATTACATATATTTATGCTTTTATAATATGTCGATTAGCTCACATTTTTAAAATCAGAAAAACCTTAGTAACGAACTTCACTGACCTTGACTATGTATATATTACAGTGAAGCACCGCTTATACACTTTTAAATGGACTAGGGGGGGGTGGGGTTAAACGTATAAATTTGAAAAACGCATGAACAGAATTCGTAAAAGTACGTAGATTTTTGTAATAGCCAACAATAAAAATCAGATTTAAATTAAAATACTACATCTCATATTTCTACTTGGGAACAAAATACACCAACAGATACGTAATAAAAACAGTTTTATTCTGAATTTAATGTACAGCTACTACTTGTAATCATATTCAATCCGCATGTACAAAATATTTTGTAAATTTCGTCTGCGTGGCTGTCTGTGAATGCAAAGGAAAAAGTTCCTTGAATAAGGCAAAGATGATAAATAACTGTAAATGTTAAGAATTTCATTTCCAATATTGAAAATGGTGCAGTCCATTCGAAGAACACATACAAATTTCTTAGTTAACTAATTATATTTACGGCAGTAAGAGAGCGAGAGGACAGAGAAACAATCCGGAATCATAAATCCTTCTGATCTTGATTGGACACGGTATTATTTTCTTTGGGTTTTTTAGCAATCTGAAGTTTATCCCGTTTCTCTCTATCAGTGTCTGCACAGCGTAACTATATTCTTGATTTTTGAGTGTTATTAATAGTTAAGGATATCATATTTTTAATAAAACATTTTACGCGTTTATTTTTTTATTTTTTGATGATAGTGAACATAATTTCTCAAATTAAGAGAGATTTATTAAGCTCAATCATATATTAAACTTAATTAAATGAAATAAAAATCGCTTGTGGAAATTATCAAACAGAGAAAAATAAGCTTTTCTGAAATGACTTTGAAAAACAAGAAAAAGTTCATTGCACTCCAGCAATAAATTTTATTTTTGTGGATAATTCGTTTCTGATTCCACTCTTGTTACACGAATCTAAGTGAAACTCAGTTTTCCCACGGGTAATGCTGGCTGAAATTGCTCAGAATTTTAAATGAGTCTGTACTCCAAGTTTAAAGTAATCTATCAAACGTACAAAAAAGATTATGAAGGGCTGGATTTAAACAACAGCTATTGGTGTGTTTTCTCTACGATAGAGGCGTAAGTTTTGCTATACATTCCACAGTTTGTAATATATATATTGAATAGCTTAGCATAAGCAATTATTGGTATTTATTGGTTTGGGTGATGTTAGACACTGCAACCTCTTTTTCACTTTTCTGAACTTTCAATAAAATGTTGGATTTGTTTCAAAACTCGATTCAAAATATTCCTTATTTTAATTGAAAAATCATAGTACATTTTTACACGAAAGAAAATTATCTTAATTCGCAAATTATTGTAGCATTAGTTCTTAGCTTTTCAAATTGAAATTACATCAAGTTTCTTATTGAGCAGTTTTGCATAAATTTTCAAAAACAAATATGTACACAGAAAAATATACACATGTTTGTGAAAAAGGTTTTTGAATGTATTTACTTTTAAACTGAATACAAATCTTTGAATTTGCGAGTGGTAACAGTAATTTTTTGGAAGAATTTCCAGGCACCTTGGCACTTTAATAGCCAATAAATGCACTTATTTTGAACCATCTGATAAAGTTGTAAATGATGCTACTCCATGTAATAAAAGTGTAAATTCCGTAGTGAAAAGCACGTTTACTCTGACATCTCTTTCTATAGAGATTTCTTTAATATTATAGACACGCACACACGCATTTATATGGATAATTATACACATATATAGAGAGATAGGGAGCGTGTCCCGAATCTTTATGTCTTAGATGTAAGAAGGGGCAGTCTAAATTGAAAAAAATGCTCAAAAAGTGTAAATGATTCTTAGACAAATATTTCGTCATTTACAAAAGGTTAAATTTTTATACGATACCAGTTAAAAAAATAATAAATAATTAGTAAAATGTGCCGTACACCAATGAAGTGATGTACCAAATTACAGCCTTTCATCATAAAACTTCTCAGGGATATCTGTAAAGAAATATGATCGGGAGCAATACGTGATTTTGAATGTACACATTTGTTGCTAGATTGGAACAGTTATTTTAATATGTAATTTCTGTACGACCCACAAAAGGAGGTGATTCGACGTGATTGTTTCTGCTTCGAGATCCAATGAAAAATGCTTTAAGGCAGCGTAATATTTATCTTCATATCTCTAACACTTTTAAGGATATCAGAATGAGGAGTTATTTTTGTCACGTTATCCTTTTTTCCCCCAACTTTATTTTGATTTTTTTTTCAATTTACATTGTCCACTTATTAAAGAACTTTACTACCTTTTTCAGACACCCTGTATATATTACAGTACTAAAAATCAGTGTGTGTATACTTACACACACTGATATTTAGTACCTTTATTTACAGCATTTATTTACAGTATTTCGTTAGGACCTGTCACATAATGTTTAGGTGGTTGATCTGTAATGATAAATATATTTAGTAGCATCATTTTCGAGGCAGTATAGAAATATTTATTACATCAAACTTAGAAAACCACCCGAAATGCTGCAGGTCCAACTGAAACGAACGCGATTTCATTTGCACTACAGCGTAACATTCTTTTAGAGTATTACAGAATTCGCATGAGCTTTGTTTATTTCATAAACGATTGTTTCCTCGTTTCTGCTGCGGCACAATGGGGGTAAATTACGCACTTCCTTCTCTCTTCGGTTTAAGGAAGAAAGACAGAGATTTATCGCGTGTGTTTATGACCTTTTTAGGATTAAAGTTTCATTAATTACGAGTCGTCAGGAATGCGGTGTGTGTGGTGAAATTGGATACTCTCGAACCAAACAGATAAAAGAGCTCATCCAATCCCGGCAGTTGTTACAAGTTAAGTATTAATCAAGAATGACATTTGTTACCTCAATCCGCTAAAAGACCCAAACCAATAAGGAAGAAATATTTTTCACACAAAAGCAAATATGTTTCCGTGTAATTAGGATACGCTCGAAGCTTAAACAATTAGTTACCGCAAATTTATCTTCCACTTAAAATGAAAGTATTCTAATTAATGTTTATGAATATCTTAAAAGTGTTTTCATAATGTGATTAGAGAGGATGTTATTTGTTTGGTGATTGCTTTTTTCGGGTTTTGGCCATGGATTTTATATTAAATGTAATTTATTTACATTGCAAAACGTACAATTACTATTAAAATAAGAGTTCTAATTCTATCAGACACGACAGAGCAATATCATGTGAAATTTAATTAGAGCACATTAAAGTGCATGCAAAAATGTAGACGCAATTAAATTAAAGTGTTTTTAATGTGGAACATTTATATTAAACACAAAAATAATATAAAAAATGAGTTTAATAAAAGTAGTGTTTCTGTGTCAAACAACTTAAAGGACTCACGTTAATACTTTTATCTTAGGGAAGGCTGCGCGAAAGCTACCTTTTGCCTATGAGATACGGTTACGCCTTGAATGAAGTAAAAAGGCGTGATAAAAATCTCATAAGAGACATTACAGTTCTATCATAAAAGGATAAATATCAAGTATGTTGAAAATAATGCATTCGTAGTAAAAATAAATATGTTCAGAAATAACCATCATAATATTTATTAAGATTTTAAAATGTAATAAAATACAGTTTCGTTTTTTTAACGTGAATTACTCATGGTTTACGAAACCTAAAACTTACTTCGACTGGTGAATAAGACATGAAGGAATCTAGAGCAGCACCCTCATATCAGAATTCCACGATTTTTAAAATTAAAACATTTAGAAAGGGCGTCGAGTTATTATTATAAAAGGAACACTTTGTTCACTTTGGAGTGGTTCGCTCCTCATTCAACAGTGCATCATTAAATTAAGGGTGAGATGAAATTTAAAAACTCGCGAATATCCGCAGTTTTCGTATAAGATGGAACACTGAAATTTCTCCCAGCAACTGCTCACTAACGATACTTAAACATTTCAACAAAACGTTATTGCAAGTGAATCTTTTCCTGCGAATACGCTTTTGTGTTTACCGTCTCCGTTTTAAAGTTTTATGAACGGACTACTTTTCTAACAAGAATTTACACTGAATTTTCTTTGTTTTAATAGTACGAAGATGTTCAAAATACCATTTGTGAGTATTTACCTCGTTAATCGAATTGTTTTAGTGAAAATTGTTTAGTGATTTAGGCTTCCTTTTAAATTTATCTTTATGTAAAATCCCATTTGATAAACATGGGATTCAAAGGATACAGATTCTCAATTTTAAATTTCAGTTTCATACATTCATTTTCTTCTTTTTATACTTTCACTTTCAAAAAATAAGCTATTACATTTTTCTTTTATTTTAATTTGAGGTATGTTGCAATGTTTCATTTATATATAAATAAATACACTCTTCAAAAATGCGTATACTGCCATACATACATGACGTTCTAAACCATATTTGATGTTCTAATCTTGAAATTTCCTTCTCCTTATTGTAGGGTCTTTATTATATTTTGTAATTTTATATGCCCATTTTTTTAATTTTTGGGTTTATGATTTTGTCATATAGTAGTTTAATTAAAGTTAGAATTCTACACACGAAACTAAAATCTTCGTTTTCTCTGTAATATTATCTTTGCTAAAGGAAGAAGTGATTTCTTTTAAAAGAAGTGTATTTACGTATTATTTCATGTGTGTGAACCGGGCTGTTTCTAACTATTCCTACCTTTTGACCTTCGCGTTCACTTCCTAATTTCTAAATTTTTGTGGTTTTTATTGTACAGCTCTAATGGTGTTATAAAATTATGGCAAGGTACAATGGAATATTTGAATGTAAACAAAAAAGTTACCGCCGTTCATTCGATTAGTTTTAATGTGCAATAACATTTAAATAAACACAATATATATTTTAAAATCTATCATAATATTACACTTT
The DNA here is from genome assembly GCA_038373885.1 of Cheiracanthium punctorium. Classification (NCBI taxonomy): domain Eukaryota; kingdom Metazoa; phylum Arthropoda; class Arachnida; order Araneae; family Cheiracanthiidae; genus Cheiracanthium; species Cheiracanthium punctorium. The sequence goes on along the minus strand of JAWZYV010004771.1, from coordinate 9,192 downwards.
GTAATTCAAGCACTGCAAGATTCTATTACCGCATTTACTCGTGTATAGCGCTCACATTTTTTTAAGGGGGAAAACAATGTGATTGCACATTATACACGGTATAATTTTTACTACTGCATGTAATTCACGATGTAGTACGTATTAACCAAGTATTTATTCTCTCTCTCAGACTAGATAATAAAACTGGGAAAATTTTTCTCAATTAATGTACTGCAACATATTTATTTCATTAGATGTACTTCATTTTTTACGACATCACTCGTATTCCCGAAATACATTAATTTTTTAAAACAAATTCGCAAATCTCATTGCCGATACTAGTGTCATCATCACAGTCCTTGTCATCCATGGTACATTCAATAACCTCTTAAATGATATCTTCAGCTGCAACCACTTAATTGAAAATTTCAGTCTCTTTCAAAATCACTTACACGTCAAATTAATAGTGCTTAATCTTACTACATAACAGAATTCCACCTATTTTTTCTTATTAAGTACGGAATGCGCGTTATACAGGTATGCGTGTTATGTACGCATAAATACGGTATTCTATAAAACATTTCACAAATCATTATTCTTTCCAAAGGATTCAAAAAATATTTTAAAAGCTTTTTTAAACTTTCCTAAAATAAAATACATACTGTTTATCTTTGACCTTTTTAGCTTTATTCCTAGACTTCTACATTTTTAGTGTATTTACTGAAAATTTCCCTCAGCTTCTGGCATCGTTGTTATAGCATAATGTTTAATCAAGTAGATAGACCTGGAATTAAAAAATACGCAGTTCACATTGTTTAATTTTATTTCCGAACAGCGAAATAAAACATTTAGATATATACCATGAAGAAGAAAAAAATTGCACAAATGTATTACATACGCAATAGAAACAAACTGTCTGTTAATATTTAATTCCTTACAAAACTCTAAATCCCAATAAATGACCCAGAAAAGAAAAGAACACGAAATTTTTACATGTAAATCTCTCCCCTACCCAGTGACATGCATGATGATATCTTTGAAAAATACCACTGTAATTTCATATGGATTTGGTAGAATCAAGAATGACGGGGACCCGAGAGGATAAAGTGGGGGAAGTGGGAAGAAAAAGCGTCGGAGAGCTGAATATAAATGACTTTTCAATAAGCTTTCAATTTTGCACCCAGATGTCGATACTCAGTCACTTTTGCAGCTGAATTGACTCCTTGGGAGGATATGTGTATAAGAATATAACTTAAGAACCTCCTGTGAGTCCGAGAAATAAATGCACCCTTGGAGTTCCTTTCTGCTTGTTTTCTTCAAGTACGATTTATTCCCTCAGGTCATTTAACATGATCCGCGAAGCGAGCATAAGAAAAATAAAATAATGAAGTTGTTTGGTATTAATGAATGGGCTGTTTCAAAATCCCAAGAACTACACAGTTACTGTAATGTACTTCTCTTTTAAGGGCTGACATTTGCCGATCACACATTCATCACAACAATGGCTCAAAGTATTATCAATTTTATTAAGTGGGCAGTGAAAGTTAGGCCCTGTGAAAGAATGTACCTTATTCAGGAAGCGTACATAAAGAAAGTAAAGTTGTTTGGTATTAATGAATTGGCTGTTTCAAAATCCCAAGGGTGGCCATAATTAAACTGCAAGTTTTCAAGGGGTGCTGGGGAGAAAATTTCCGGGAATATTCCAGTGAAATTTGGTATCTACACGTTTCAGAACATGCGAAATTCAAATATGCAAAAAAACGCCATTTTCACCCTACAGATGGCGCTGTACCGTATGTCAACGCTCACCGGTGGCATATACAACTTCCAAAAGCGATAGACAGAACACAATGACATTCTAATAGGCATATAAACAATATAAATCATCATTTAAAAGTTTATCAAAATTCCATACGATTCCCTTCAGTAATTAAATTTTTACAGTATCTTGTAATACAAAATTAACGTAAATTAAGATCTCAAATTAAACAATCCATAAAGACGCTTTCGAAAACAATTAAACCATTATTTATTCAATGAAATTATCACATGATGTGCTCAATATGTGAACCATCAGATGCAACCACATGCTGAAAACGTAAAACAGCATGGTCCACCGTTGCATTAAAATCCCTGATGTAACACACCTCGCGTGTTCCATTCTGCTAGATTTAAATTCAGCAACAGAAGCATGTTGTTCTCTATAAACCATATTTTTCAGATGTCCCCACAGATAAAAATCGCAAGGATTAAGTTCTGGTGAACGTGGGGACAAAGCATTGTCGAAATCTCTACTTATGACTCGGCCCGCACCAAAAGTATCATTTAGCAACATTTTAACAGCTTTAGCGATGTGAGGAGGTGCTCCGTACTGCCTAAATACCGTGGTGCATAAACACAGCGCCATCTATAGGGTGAAAATGGCGATTTTTTTGCATATTTGAATTGCGCATGTTCTTAAACGTGTAGATACGAAATTTCACCGGAATATTCCCGGTAGTTTTCTCTCCAGCATCCCTTGAACACTTGCAGTTTAATTATGACCACCCTGTACTTCTTTTTTAAGAGCATAAACTCGTCGATGACACATTCACCACTACAAAGGCCCAAAGAATTAGCCATTTTGTTAAGTGGGCAGTGAAAGGTACCCCTGTGAAGGAATGGTCGAGTCAACACCCAAGCCCAAGGCAGCTATCGAACTCAGGGTGTGATAGAATGGTTCTTTTACACCGCCTGAGTGTCAGGCTATTGCAATAGCGAAAACTAAATGAAATATATTATTAATAATTGCACAAATAAAAAATATAAAGAATCGAATTGATAATTATCATGGATTTTATTTTTCAAGTCATTGTAATATTGAACACAGAACAAAAATACACCATTAATAATTACACTATTGAAAATATAAGCTATCGCATTGATAATTATATGGATGTTGTTGTACTATACTCTTTATAAATGTTATCATTGCAATGTGGTTATAGCATGATTCACTGTAATTCCAACTTGCACAATTGTTTCATTGCGTTAGACAGTGTACGACACATCATTGTTCAGCAAGCAGATAAAGTTTTAAATACGTATTCCTTTAGACATATTCTTACAATAATAACCCAATTATTTGTGTTTTGAATAGCTTTTAGATTTCTTAGAAAAAGAAAATAATCTTGTGATTGAAATGGCAAATTCAGATATTTATTATAACATTAATACAGAAATTAAAAATCGTTGTTTCCATGCAATTACGGAAGTTGTCAGACAGGGTTACCATTTTGAGAAATTCTTTATGAATTCTTATCATGATGAGGCAAAATAGCGGAAAAAAGCTGCATTAACGTAGATGTAACTTCTTAACCAAAGTTTAATTGAAAATTTGAAATTATTTGAAAGATTACTCACGAAACTGTTTTATATAAAAGTGCGACGATAGACTCGGACATGGCCGTTGACTTTGATTAGTTACTCAAATAGATTCCATTGTGTAAGTCTCTAGGCTTGAGTCACGAGTATGGTGTATTAAGTACTTTTATACACTAACTTAATTTACTTTATGAAACCTCTGGCCATATGGTACACGATGGGCGATTTGATGTTGCTCGTAGTTAAATCGAACCATGGCAACAGCTGCCGTTTTATAGTGTTGGGTCCATTGGAGGGGTCTATCCACTTCTTTTTCTATATCTTATTTTTCTAAATCGGAGCACCTTAGTGCGCTATTTTTCCTTTAGCTGAACTACGAGCAGCAAGTTAGTAGCACTTCTAATAAACTGCGTCCCCGAGGGCAGTTTTCTACTAATGCAGTGATCATTTTGGTAAAAGATTTTTTACCAAAGATTTTTTTTGCGGCATCCTCCTCCACTTCTGCTATTAAAAATTTTTTTTATTTAAAAATTTTTGCTATTAAAATTTTTTTTAAGTCGCGTGGAGCGAGATCTAGTGACTAAGGAAGGTAGAGCATGGAAATCTTAGCATTTTGCAGCAAAAATTGGACCACTAAAACGGTTATATTAGCTGGGGGTAAAGACACGAACATGGATACGTGCTTTTGAGGTAACTGAAAGAATTCGCACGGAGCGAGATCAACGTAGTAAAGTGGGTCATGGAAATCCCAACATGTTTTTTCGAAAAAGGGCTCCACTTATGTGTCGTGATTAAAGTGCAGGGAGGAAAGGAGGAAAAGCACGCGAAAATGCTTTCCCGTAAATGATAATTATCTGCAAATAAAAGTCTCGGAAACCGCCACTCGGATGACTGAACTCTTCAAAAAATTGATATGTATAATTTTTCACCCTTTTATGTGATTTTGATAGGATGGTTAAAGTTTAATGGCATAAATTTCAGATAGAGTATTATACGTCAGAAGATAGCCAAAATAACAATACAATTTTACGTGACTTTTATTGAATGGCAAGCAGTTTTGAATAAGGAAAGTTACATACACTGTAAGAAACGAGGATTCTACCTCGTTTAGAGACATGTTAAAATAAGAAAAGTTTGTTCCAGGCTTGAGCGAAATTTATCGGTAGAGAGGGCAGGGAACGGCGCCCATAGACAAACACATGGAACCAATACACATTTTATTGGCAGAATAATGTACGAAAATGATGATTCCATTCTGCAAATTACATTAAACATCTGTTTGTCAAAGGAGTTACAGGAATTGTCTGATACCTGCATTAGGCATGACTCCACAGCTTCTTTCGTGAGTGACGTCAGCACCCAGTATGAGGCTGTGGCGGCACAGATTCTTTATGAGATGGAATGAGTGAGCTTCTTAGAATAATATTTAAATAAATTTAAGAATTAAATTAATTGTCATTATTAAACTTGCACTCTATGTAAAATATACTTTTACCCTCAAAATGGGAAGTTCGATTGTAATGCAAAGAATGAGGAATGGTTGCACAAATATTGTATTGGTGATCATGTGTTTAAAAGGAAATATTCTGCAGGCAGACGTTCAAAAATTATTCACATTAATTTTAGTTATATAAGTTTGTTGTTGTTGTTGTTGTTGTGTGTGATTACGGCAACGCTACACTAGGGCGATCTGCCATGGGAGGGGTGCCTTGGTAGGGGGATTGTCTAAGGTGTTCTAATGCGTATTCACGTTACATCTGGAGAAAACCTACCAAAGCTCCAGACCGTTAGATCGATAGCTGCGCGATGGGACCCGAACCCGGGACCTTCACACTTCGGCCATCTACCATCTTCAGTGGCATAACCACTGTGTCATGGTGAGGCTATATAAGTTTGAAAAGAATTAATTCAGTTAAAATATTTGTTTCTTTCTCAATATTTATTGATAATTCATAAGTAGTTTTCCAATTTCGGGTTATTTTTCTTTATTCTAACAGATGTCATTATCCCAATTTATACAGGGGAAGTTGTTAAAATACACACGATTTAATGTATCGTTTAATTTTTCAGTCATACGCATACTGAGAAAGTAATTAATAAGTATGCATACTTATTAAAGATTGAAAAGTAATTGTTTTTTCTTTTTCTTCTTTATCTTATCATTTCAATTCTGGCTCTACTAAGGAAAATAATCCTTAAATATTCCATCTTTCGAGAATCAACTTATTCGATGTGCATTCTGGTGTGCGGTCATAAACATAAACTAATACGCACCCCAGAGATAAGCGCAAGTATTGACCGCGAACATTTATCGTGATTCCACTAAATCCTAAATCTATGAAAACAGACAATTCTCGTAAAAGATACCGAACCGATATCCCTCGCCACCTCTTTCATAAACACGGCTATTAACGGAAAAGCTACGATTGCTATAAAGCGTTTATATCCGAACGATCCGCAAGCAAACCCGAATTATAATAACCTGATGTGAATCCTCCCCAAATATCTCTCGCATTCGTTTGTGGGTTTAAATGTAACGCAATTGTGTAAAGATAGCATGTATGTATGAGTTCATATGTTCTGTTGCATATTTTGTAGGAGTTGTAAAAGTAATTAGAATTTTTGTTAAAATAAGGTATTTGAAAGTTTCTGAATTGAATTTTTATTTCCTGTCTTCAGGTTGTGCTTTTATAAGGTAATGCAGCTTATGAAAGCTTTATAAGATAATCCAAATTAATTGATTAAAGTGAAGAACTCCAAATTTTTTCCTAAACGGATCACTTTTCTGCCCATATTTGAAAAAAAATTCCCAATATAGTTAAAATGACGTCTACGAGAAAAGACTGTTGTAGACATGGAGTTGTTCGGGACAAGTCTGTCATAAAATGGACACATGTGCTGTTTATCATAAAGTATCGAGGCGCATTACGGAAACTTGAATAAGTCAATAAAGATCAGTGAATTCATTTTGTTTCAACTATACTTAAGGCTTCTTTTGCAGCAAAATTTTTACACGCAGTATTAATAAACACTGAAATAAAGGGAAAAATACCTTCTACGAAACTCATTTTTAGAACAATATTGAGAAATATTATATAAAATTTAATCAAAGTACTACAGATCGGCAAGTTGATTTTGTTTGAAGTATATTTAAAGCTTGTTTTCCAACTGATTTCATATAAGTTCACTCTTTGTATAAGCAGTAAATGGCCTTCAAATGCAAGCAATTTTATGTTTTTTGCAATTTCAAGGTCGAAAATTTCTTTACGCCAAAAGTCAACTACACATATATTACCCTTTTTCAAAAATTCTCATTAGTAGGTATTTACTGATAAATACACCTTTGTGATTCACTTTTGGCACCAAAAGATTTTGACGGCCAAAGTTTTAGAAAAAAACAATTTTTCAGAAATATTTTAAATGACCCTTGGCTTTTGTGCCAAGAGTCATTCATGAGTCTGTATGTCTTATGAGTCAGTTTGGACGTATTAGACTGCGTAATTTTGGCAACGCTACGCTAGATCGATCTTCCCAGGATGGGGGGTGCCTGGGTAAGAGGACTTTATAAGAGGATCAAACATATATTAACGTCAAATTTGGAGAAAACCTACCAACTCTCCAGGCTGTAGATCGACAACAGCGCGAACTGGGGATCTTCACACTTCGGGCGCCTACCATTTTCAGTGACATAACCACTGCATCATGGTGACTTTAAAAAAATGGCTCTTAAAGAAAAATCTATCTGTTTGTATAACTAAACTAACTGCAATCGATCATTTTAACTGCTGAAAAGCACCACTACTTTTAGTAATGTATATTCGCTGTTTAAGTGGCAAATATACTATAGGTTCCAAAAAATAATTAGTTCACACTTTTAAAACAAGTTCTTTAAAAAAATTTGATCTACATCTTACAACATAAACATCATGTATTTTTCACGAATTTTTCAACTAAACGAACATTCAAAAATATTTCGCGTACTGAAACGTGTAAATAACCCTTTTTTTCATTACATTGTTTTGAATCAGTCGGTTTTAAAAAAGTTCTGATTCAGTTTTAGCTATGTATAAATTATAGATGTGGGACATTAAATAACAAAAATTATAACTTTATTTCCAAGAAAAGGGATTTTATTATTTCCATCCAATAGAAATGTTGGAATGTAAAACTGTTATCTGTCAAATTATATCATGAGAATAATTTCCTTTTCATCTTTCTTTCCTGTCCAAATGAAAACATTTTATTTATTTACATTTTATTTATTTTTTATTAACTTTTTTGTGTGTAATAAGAATTTTCATGTTTTTACATAAAGTACAATTTATGTAAAATATTAGTTATGAAGTTTAAAACTGTATCAAGGAAACCGAAATATATTCCCTTTAATTTGGAGGCAGTAAATTTTTTAAAACTCATATGTATAAAAAAAAATAGAAAGAACCTATTGTTTTCATAGGATCCACATTTTTCATATGAAATTAAAGATTTAAGAACCAAAACAATAAAAAATAATGTACTAAAAGCGGGAAGAATTCACGCAAATTAAAATATTGTTGTTTTTTTTTTATATAAAACGTTATTATGAAGAAAAAAAATCATACCTAAGGTGTTTTATAGATTTCGTCTTTATGAAATACGTTCGCTAATAACTTTTATAATATTCTATAGCCTTGATTTTTATAAAAAAGAGTAATTTTGAAGTTACTTTCATAGAACCAGTACGTTCAATAAAAGCAGAAACCGCAAAACAATTATTTAATTAAACAAAGATTGGATGATACTAAGTATTACGAACAATTTTAATCATAAATTCTACAGTTCTTAGGTTCAAGGTACTTTTTTTGATAAAAAAGATGACTAAAAGAAGGATATTAAACTGTTTCATGAAATTTTCCACTAAACCGAATCGTAATACCTTGATATCCCATTCCGAGATATTAGATCTAATACCTAAGACTCAGAATTGTGACCCCAGGTTTTAAGTAAAAATAATAGACATGACAACATATAAGGTAAATATCTTTATTTAAAGCTATTTGAACACTATTTAATACATTTCAAGTCACACTATTGCAAAAATCTAACTGCTATGGATTTACAGGCTATATATGGGTGGGAGTGATTCGGTGGAATCGACGTGCTTGGCTCCAGACATTGGCAGTGAAGAAAGCTTAGTACAGTTATACAGTCAAAAGTAACATTTGGTGGAAGAAAAGTCAAAGCAGAGGTAAAAAGAGAGCGATGACAAGTCAAAATCGGTTGTAAAATGTCACATTTGGGTGAGAGAGTCATAGCCGGTATAAAATAAAGTCACATTCGGGGAAAAAAGTCGTGTCCGGTGAAAAGTCAAATGGATTGTTCTTATAAATCCGGCGGCACATTCCAGTTATGAAAATATTCATTTGTTATTTCCATGGCCATGATATTCCAATGGCTTACAGCAGCGGCAAAAGGCAAATCCAAAAACTGAGTTACGTAGGGCGCTAGTACTTGCGCATCCATGAAGTGCTGCTGATTTGCTCCATAGAGTTCAGGCCACCACAAGTGCTGAAAAGTTTGAATTCTAAGACGGAACCAGTACTTGGCAAACTTTGTTTCATAGAAGGGGATTCCGTCTTTAACTTTCATTTCATCCAAAATGAGCTTCGCATATTCCATGCAGAGATGCATACGACTGAAAAAAGAAAGTAAATGTCGGTAAGATTTAAAAATATATCGAAAACCAAAATTGTCAGGATGAGATGTAAGCATGATATGTATGATCTTTTCAGACTGTTAAAGAAACACAATTTTCGAGTGAATGATCGTATTTTTTGGCAAAGAGTCAAATTGCAGTAATTGTTTCACGAA
>JAWZYV010004770.1:0-10264 GCA_038373885.1 Cheiracanthium punctorium | reverse complement strand
CATTGCTAAAAAAATTATATATATATATATATAAAGCTTTCAAAAAAGATTAATTCTTCGAATGTATTAAAAGAGCAGAATTTGATAAGTGCTATGATAAAAATGAGTTTATTTAAAAGTATAGCGCGTTTGACTCCTGTCTCTATGCGATTTTAAAATTCTCTTAATTTTTACAAAATTGTCATTTTTTAAAAAATATCTGGAAAAAAACGAATAATTTGGCCAATTTAATGTTTGATTTTAAGAATTTGCTTCAATATACCTGCTTCTGGACTATGCAACATCGGTCTTTAGGAGAGGTGGTCTATAAATAGTTGGGAAAAATTACCTATATATATACATATGCAATAGGGGCCAGCAAATTGGGACATCTCTTGGACTTATCATATGTTTTCTTAGTTTCTGAATGTGATATAAAAAACAAATTTTTGAACTGTGCTCCTTAACTATGTAGCTGCTTAAATCCTGCAAATGTTACTTTTACAATGTCCTGGGTTTAGGTCTTCTGGACTATGCAACATCGGTCTTTAGGAGAGGTGGTCTATAAATAGTTGGGAAAAATTACCTATATATATACATATGCAATAGGGGCCAGCAAATTGGGACACCTCTTGGACCTACCATATGTTTTCTTAGTTTCTGAATGTGATATAAAAAACAAATTTTTGAACTGTGCTCCTTAACTATGTAGCTGCTTAAATCCTGCAAATGTTACTTTTACAATGTCCTGGGTTTAGGTCTTCTGGACTATGCAACATCGGTCTTTAGGAGAGGTGGTCTATAAATAGTTGGGAAAAATTACCTATATATATACACTAGCTGAAGTACCCGTTCTTCGCACGGGAATGAATGGACTTTTTGATATTACGATTTGTGGTGATTACTATTCATTGTAATAAACAGATATAGCAAAGTGGATATCGCGTTATATTGTGTCCAATAATCATGCATACCGAATTGCAAGGCAATCGTTCGTACGGTGCAGAAGGCCATGCGGCGTAACGCAATCTAGTGGCGAGTTTTAGCAAAACGGATACGGCGAAAATATTTTTCGCATTCAGATATCGATGTATACGAATTTTCATGACTATCGGCTGGACAGTCCTGAAGTTCATGTGTTGACGCGACATCTAGTGGCAAGTTATAGGAAAATGGATAGCGCCAAACTCTTCGCCGTGTTCAAATATCTATGTATACCTATTTTCATAGCGATCATTTGCACATTCAGGAAGTGATACACTGCAGGGCCATCCAGTGGTTCAATAAAGTAATGATTTGCTACAGCGCCGTCAAGTGGCGAGTTATAGCAAAATGGATAACGCCAAAATATTCTCATTGTTCAAATAGCTATGTATACTGATTTTCATAGCGACCGTGTTCAACTATCTATGTATACCAATTTTCATAACGATCATTTGCACAGTCAAGAAGTGATACACTGCAGGGCCATCTAGTAGTTAATTAAAGTAATGATTTGCTACAGCGCCGTCAAATGGCGAGTTATAGCAAAATGGATAACGCCAAAATATTCTCATTGTTCAAATAGCTATGTATATACTGATTTTCATAGCGACCGTTTGAATGGTCAAGAATTTGGCCTGCTGCAGCGTCATCTAGTGGCGAGTTAAAATAATAATGCATTGCAGTGTCATCTAGTGGTGAGTAACATCAAAAGGAACGCAGTTAGAATATATTCTTCGTGCTCAAATGTGTAAGTATAAAAAAAATTATGCCGATCGGTCGAACGGTATAGAAGTTGATGCTTTTCAGCGCCATTTAGCGGCAACTTACAGCAAAATGGATAGTGAAAAATATTCTCCGTGTTCTAATATTCGCGTGTACCAAATTTCATCGAAATCGGTTGGACGATATTCGCATAGCAAACGGCTAAACGGAATAGAATTCGACGTTCTGCTGCGCCACCTGGTGGCAAGTTAGAGGAAAACGGATAGCATAAAAAGCTTCTCCATGATAAAAGACTTAGGTGAACCAAATTTCATGGTGCAACGGTGCTCAACGGTGCTGGAGTTTTTCAACCTCATACACTCATACCAACATTCATTTTTATCTATAACCAGTGTCATTATATATCCCAGTCTCAAATAAAATCCAGTTTCAAATCTAAGCCTCTCCAAAGTGCCAACATACGCCATTTTGCAAGCGTTTTTTCAGGAAATCATTCGAAGCATTGACTTAGCAGCAATAATATATGGGAAATGGTTCGACCGCGAAAAAGTAAAGCAAGCCTTTATTTGAAAAGTTGAATCCCTCAATACAGCCGAATTTTTTAAAATTATCAACTATAACGTGTTTTATTCATCATTACTCCGATGTACTAAATGAGAAGATTTCAATTTTCTGAAATTTGGCGGAATTTCCCCAACTTAAATCAATGTACTCATTTGGCGAGAATTCTGGAGATAGATCAATTGAAATCCCTTAATAACTACATTATTTCTTCACGGATCATTAAAATTGAACGCTGTATTCTAATAAAACCTTTGCACTTGTTTTCAAAAATCTATTTCCTTAAGCTCACAATAAATTGCGCCAAGCCGAAATCTGTGCAAACCGCTAGAACTCACTTTCACAAAATCGGCATTTGAGCCATTTTATTTTTTCGCCAAACTAAAATAATTTACCTATTAGCCTCGGAAATCTTCAATTCTTATTGTTTTGCGTGTAAAGCATTACATTCCTGCTCTGATTTCCCATGCACACGATATTATAATTTAAAAAAAAATAACCTTACGAATATAAACTAACAAAAAAAAATCATTATTATTCTTTTATTTTTACTTTGAGAATTTAAAACATTTTATTCGGCAAAATCGCCACACATGGCAACCACGATCCTTATTTCACACTTTTTTCACTACAGGGGTTACAATTACGGAATGATTTTTGCGTTAAGAGCATAAAAAATCTCTTAAATTCCGGGAACGGGTGGACTTTCAAAGTTTTAAAGTGGACTATGAGTTATTCTATATTATTTTACATATCTGTACTAAATTTCAGGCCGATAGGTCCATTTTTGTGGATTTGTATACGAATCAAATCCACAAACAAACAAACAAACAAACAAACAGAATTTCATTTTTATTTATAAGACTAGCTGAAGTACCCGTTCTTCGCACGGGAATGAATGGACTTTTTGATATTAATATTTGTTGTGATTACTATTTATTGTAATAAAGAGATATAGCAAAATGGATATCGCGTTATATTGTGTTCAATAATCATGCATACTGAATTTCAAGGCAATCGTTTTTACGGTGCAGAAGGCGATGCGGCGTAGCACAATCTAGTGGCGAGTTTTAGTAAAACAGATACGGCAAAAATATTCTTCGCATTCACATATCGATGTATACGAATTTTCGTGACGATCGGCTGAATAGTCTTGAAGTTCATGTGTTGACGCGACATCTAGTGTCAAGTTATAGGAAAATGGATCGTGCCAAACTCTTCCCCGTGTTCAAATATCTATGTATACCTATTTTCATAGCAATCATTCGCACAGTCAAGAAGTGATACAATGCAGGGCCATCTAGTGGTTAATTAAAGTAATGATTTGCTACAGCGCCGTCATGTGGCGATTTATATCAAAATGGATAACGCCAAAATATTCTCATTGTTCAAATAGCTATGTATACTGATTTTCATAGCCACCGTTTGAATGGTCAAGAATTTGGCCTGCTGCAGCGTCATCTAGTGGCGAGTTTAAATGATAATGCATTGCAGTGTCATCTAGTGGTGAGTAACATCAAAAGTATCGCAGTTAGAATATATTCTTCGTTCTCAAATGTGTAAGTATAAAAAATTTTATGCCGATCGGTCGAACGGTATAGAAGTTGATGCGTTGCAGCGCTATTTAGCGGTAAGTTACAGCAAATGGATAGTGAAAAATATTCTCCGTGTTCTAATATTCGCGTGTACCAAATTTCATCGAAATTGGTTGGCTGATATTCGCATAGCAAACGGCTAAACGGAATAGAATTCGACGTTCTGCTGCGCCACCTACAGAAAAGTTAGAAGAAAACGGATAGCATAAAAACCTTCTCCATGATAAAAGACTTAGGTGAACCAAATTTCATGGTGAGCGGTGAAACGGTGCTGGAGTTTTTCAACCTCCTACACACATACCAACATTCATTTTTATCTATAACCAGTCTTATTATACGTATATACCAGTCTCAAGTAAAATCCAGTTTCAAATCTAAGCCTCGCCAAAGTGCCAGCATACGCCATTTTGCAAGAGATTTTTCAAGGAATCATTCGAAGCATTGACTTAGCAGCAATCAAAATGGGAAATGGTTCGATCGCCAGGCATTTATTTGAAAAGTGGAATCCCTTAATACAACCGCATTTTTTAAATTATCAACTATAACATGTTTTATTCATCGTTACCTCGATGTACTAAATGCGAAGATTTCAATTTTCTGAAATTTGGCGGATTTCCCCCAAGTTAAATCAATGTACTCAATTGGCGAGAATTCTGAAGCTACATCGCTTGAAATGCCCTAATAACTGCATTATTTCTGCACGGATAGTTAAAATTTAATGCTGTATTCTAAGAAAACCTATACACTTGTTTTCAAAAATGCTATTCCCTTAAGCTCTCAGTAAATTGCGCCAAAAAGCCTAAAACTGTGCAAACCGCTAGATCTCACTCTCTAAAAATCGGCCTATCAGCCATTTTTTTTTTTTTTTTCGCCAAACTAAAAAAAATTACATATTAGTCTCGGATATCTTCGATCCTCATTGTTTTGCGTATAAAACATTTCATTCCTGCTCTCATTTCTTATGCGCACATGATATTATAATTAAAAAAATAACCCAAAAAAATAAACTAAAAAAATCATTATTATTCTTTTATTTTTACTTTAAGAATTTAAAACATTTTATTCGGCAAAATCGCCACACATGGCAACCAAGATGCTTATTTCACACACTTTTTTCACTACAGGGGTTAATATTACGTAAAGCTTTCTGCGTGGAGAACATAAAAAATTTCTTAAATTCCGGGAACGGAAATTAAGAGAACCATTCAGGAGGAAAACGTTTTTAAGTGGAGTTTCAAAGTTTTAAAGTGGACAATCATTTATTCTATATTATTTTACATATCTGTGTAAAATTTCAGGCTGACAGGTCCATTTTTGTGGAATTGTATACTACCCCAATCAACAAATTGACAAACAGAATTTCATTTTTATTTATAAGATAACCTACGCTTGTTTTTAAAAATACCCTCTCATTAAATTGCGCCAAGCGCTAGAGTCATAGAAAATCTGACACACTTTCAGATTTTTAAATACGCACTAAAGTGCTATATATAAAAAGAGTTATAATCCATGGGTCTTCCCTATTTTCGTTCCTTCTTTCATTAAGTTGGAAAGTGTATCATTATTCATGAGTGTGATTAAACAAAATTAAAATTGATATTTCTAACATCCTTTTTTCTGGATGTAATACATTAGATGCAGAAAAGCTGCTCAGAAAAATGCACAATTCCAACTGAATGAAAATTTCAAAAACTTATACGCAGGTGTATTCATAACCCAAATAGCAGACGATTAAATTACGATAAATAGCGCCAAGCGTTAGAATCCTCCTCAAAATCGCGAGAATGCTGAAGATAGATCGCTTAAATCCCTTAATAACTGCATTATTTTCGCACGCATCATTGAAATTTAACGCTGTATTCTAATAAAACCTTTGCACTTGTTTTCAAAAATCCGTTTCCTTAAGCTCTCAGTAAATTTCGCCAAGCCGGAAACTGAGCAACCGCTAGAACTCACTTTCTCGGCATTTGAGCCATTTTATTTTTTCGCCATACTAAAAAAATTTTAACATATTAGCCTCGGAAATCTTCAATTCTTATTGTTTTGCGTATAAAACATTTCATTCCTGCTCCGATTTCCCATGCACACGATATTATAATTAAAAAAAATATAACCTTACGAATATAAACTAACAAAAAAAAAATCATTATTATTCTTTTATTTTTACTTTGAGAATTTAAAACATCTTATTCGGCAAAATCGCCACACATGGCAACCACGATCCTTGTTTCACACTTTTTTCACTACAGGGGTTACAATTACGGAAAGCTTTTTGCGTGGAGAACATAAAAAATCTCTTAAAATCCGGGAACGGGTGGACTTTCAAAGTTTTAAAGTGGACTATTATTTATTCTATATTATTTTACATATCTGTGCAAAATTTCAGGCTGATAGGTCCATTTTTGTGGATTTGTATACAACTCAAATCCACAAACAAAGAAACAAACAAACAAACAAACAAACAAACAAACAAACAGAATTTCATTTTTATTTATAAGATATGCAATAGGGGCCAGCAAATTGGGACACCTCCTGGACTTATCATATGTTTTCTTAGTTTCTGAATGTGATATAAAAAACAAATTTTTGAACTGTTCTCCTTAACTATATAGCTGCTTAAATCCTGCAAATGTTACTTTTACAAGGTCATGGGTTTAGGTAATTAAAACTCAAGCATCCGACAATTAAAATGTCCATTGCGAAATTCAGCCTTGTAAATGTGTGCGAGGAGGTAATAAAGTTACTCTGATGCGTAATAATAAAGATTTTAAAGTTAGTAATTGTGGGGATGGTAAACAATGGCTCATCAGAGTCTGTTGAAAAATTAAGTCATCAGAAGCATGATATCATGCATCGTGAGGGATGAGAAAACGCGCTGCAAATCTTTAAAAAGTATTATATCATTGAGCAAGAGAAAATGTAGCCTTCGAATCTTTTTCGAAGTCTGAACTTTCATCACCTACGAAAGCCATGAATGTCTGATGTCAAGGGTAGAAAAATTAACACGATGGTAATTGGTAACGGTAAGCTTTTGCACCCGGTTTTTGCACATTTCGATCGTGGTAAAACCACTGCGAGCAGAATAATTGCCATGAAAGATGAGTTGGGAAATATGCCAGCAAATAATAAATCAAAAGAGAATAACAACTACTTACTGAATATAATACGAAACTTATTTCCTTATTGTCAATTAAACTTATTGGACATTTATAGCCTTTGTTAAAAGGCTTAAATTATTACTATTTATTGTACCAAATGAACTTCATTTATACTGTCGTCACAAGCCAGATAGTATTCTCCAGCACAATGTTGTCTGGTGAAATATTGTTACGAATTTCTGGGTTGTTCTTCCCTTCAAGGGTTAAATATAATCTAAAATTCGTACTATACGCGTCAAATAACTAAAGTTTACATTTTGTTACATCAAAATTGGTTAACTAGAACGCGACATGGAGAGTTTCGGGTACTCCCATTATTAGAGTTTTCTCGAAAAATGTTCGTTTTATCGCTCAGCTGACTTTACTTTTGGAGACTTACTTTTGTGACCAAATTTCGCGATATTTCGCCAAAAAATCTCCAAGTCTGGCGACATTTCGGTTTTTTTAGAGCGATTTTACTAATGGGGCCTGTATGTTTCCTTCCCTGCATTAATATTACGCAATAGCCTAGTATTATTTATTGCATTTCTATTAGACAATCAAAGTTTGTGATTGATTGGGATTTGTCTGGAGTCCCGACAGATAGCTTAGCAATTTCAGACAAGCTGCATAAGTTCCATGCTTTCAAGCGACAAAGTTGTCGCCCATGTTTACGATTTTTTGGTGATTGGTTCCGATTTGGCGACAGTTGTTGCTTTGTCGCCATGCTGGCGACATCCCTACATGTAATGAGCGCAAAAGACGGGTTCGGGAAAAAATCATAGATATTCAAAGATACTTACTATGTTATTTACTTTTCTTTATATTTTTGTACAGTAGAAAAGAAGTCATTTAATTTGATTTGAACTGTCCTAATGTCTTTTTCTTGTGTTATTATTCTTTTGGGGAAGACTCGTGGCACCAAAACATTACCATTTGCACCACCTGGATTCGAAAAAAGTTTGAAGTTTTTCTGTGCTTTCAAAAGCCATTGAGGTAGCGGTTGAGGTTGAAATTCTTCATGTTCCTTGCTTTCGTTGACTGGAGGGAGCTGGGGGTAAATAGAAATGTTATGAATCAAAAAATATTGCTTGCTGTAACCGAATTTAATCATTAAACGCGAGTTATGCTCCCATATACTTAACATTGTATTAACAAAGTATCTCCGTTAAAACTGGGTTTTCGTTTAATCAGGGATTAAAATCGAGTTCCATGGTATAAAAATGTATTTATAGCAACATATGCTACATTTGATAAAAAGTGTGAAATTCAAAACAAAATAAAGCTTTTCAGAAAGTCTCTGCATGTTGTTATTGTTCTTGAATACTTTATTAACAAACCTGCACTGTAAGAAATACCTGTAATTTTACATCACATATTGCTGTAAAATAATACAGCACTGTTTGTTGTAAATCCACTCAAAAATGATGTAATGACATGGATAAGCCAATCCCGAAGAACCTATGGCAATGATTGTGTGGCAACTGGCACTGTCTACGTCACATCGTGTTGGCGTTACGTTTACCCACACCATGTGCTGTAAAATAATACAGCCCTGAGAGTTGTAAATCCGCTCACAAAATTCCATAATGACGTTGATAAGCCAATCACAAAGAACATTGTATAGTAAATTGGCACCGTCTACAGCACAACGTATGGATAAACGTAACGCCGGAATTACAACGTGTTGGCGTTACGTTTACCCACATGTTGTGCTGTAATCATTTTATTCAGAGTGTATCAAGTGTATGAAAATTCAAAAGTATAAAAGTAAGGCTTCTAGAAAATTTGAGCAAAAAAACTGTCTGTCGTATAATTTGTTCATGTAATTTAATCTTGAATTTTATATAACACAAAATTTATCAAAATAAAGCTAATAAACTGTAAAATAAAGCACCTGTAATGAAACAAGCACTGTACCAAAATATTCCAATGAGTAAAGGAAACTTAACAGAGAACGGTTATTGTAGCAGAGATAAAAATATTAATACCATCAAATGACGATATTGCCTAGTACAGAACCTTTGACAATGACGTGTTTTTATGTAGTCTTAACGTTATTTTTCTACAAACTGTTACCTCACACGATTGTCTAGGTGCAGTACAGTGGTAATTTATAAAAGATATGCTATTTCAGTAAAAATATTCTTATCCGTATGTACATGCGTGAATTAGTTTCTGTTGCATAGCTAAAATAATTTGTTAAAAATAACTTTCTTGAATATTAAAATGAAATATAACAGTTCAAAAAAATCTTTGTTAGAAATGGTTCGCCTCTTAATTGTTCTAGCATATTATTTTTTGGTTTTTTAGTTCTGTTCAACTGGATAATTGATACAAAAATTTAAATGAGATTTGAAGTGTAACTCTTAAGAATTCAGAGTTGTAACTCTTAACCCTTTGAGGCGCAGCCCTTTCCCAATGCTGACATTTGACGACAGCTGGCTGTGCCGGCACAGCCAGCTGTCGTCAAAAAAGGGTCTCTCGATCTCTGGCACGCGTTAAATTTTTCGATCGTCAGCCCTCTTGCTGGTCGTTCAGTCGAGCGATGGCAATGGCTGCACTTTTTTCAGCATCGGGATATCTATCCAGCTGTTCTCGCATTCTTCCATTTTTCAGCAGATGTCAGTGCTGTTCAAAAGAATCGTGACCATTTTTTTGACGGGAAAGGACGTGCTAAAAAGTAAAGGATTCTCGTGGAGCTCTGTCACCCGCCACTATTTTTATAGACATCCAACCTATTCTTCGTGACTGGCAACAGTCAAAACGGCAGAGTTGGGTGTTATCCCCGAGCGGGAACGCTGAGTGTTAAAGGGTTAAGTGGAAAATGCGAATACTTAATTACATTATTTAACACGAGTGATTTCCTTTTTAAAATCCAAAAACAAGGACTATTTCAGTATTTAGTACCATTCTCTACTAAGGATTTAATTCCTTGCCCTGCCCGAAGCGAGGGAATGATGCAAATAGAATAGAAATGGCTCAAAATTGCATGTTAAATTGTAGATGACAAACGAGGAAATGGCTTGTCACATATCATTTCATAGCGAGAAGAGCTTGTTACATTTTGGATTGGTTTATGGTAGTTTTAGCATTAATTTTGAAAGCTTCGTTTTCGTTTGTAAGTATTGTGACAGGTTAATGTTCTTTTATTTCAGAAGAGAGTGCTTAATTTGAGAAACAAGTCAACAAATGCCATCCTAGTTTCAGATGGACACATTATTGTACTCTTAACAATGCGGAAGTTAACTAACATTGTTTTTTGAAAGGAATATATATTCATCT